>JAFFZR010016471.1:0-17625 GCA_018397195.1 Lethrus apterus | reverse complement strand
TACAACAATGAGTTAACGAAGCATGGCAACCACTAAGTTTTTTCACACAAAAACTTACAAACGCACAGAAAAAGTACAGTGCGTACGATCGGGAACTTCTTGCTGCTTACTCGGCGGTGAAGAGATTTCGGCACTCCGTAGAAGGACGCCCCTTCACTCTTTTCACCGACCACAAACCATTAACTTTCGGTTTCCTTCAAAAGCCTGAGAAAGCTTCCCCAAGACAATTCCGATACCTGGATTATATTGGCCAGTTCACAACAAACATACAACACGTTTCTGGCAAAGATAATACCCCAGCAGATGCCATGCCACGAGTAGAGTCAATAAACTCTACCTCATTCAACATCTTTAATTATGCCGAGACGTCTAAAGCCCAGAAAGAAGAAAACTTGTCCACAATGGTACTTTCAAAAACAGGCCTAGTTTTGAAGACAGTTTACTTTCCGGAACATAGCACGGAACTCCTGTGTGACATCTCCACTGGCTCAATTCGGCCAGTCCTTCCAACAACCTACTGAATCTTTTTTGTAGAGTTTGCCGAATGAATGTTTTCTCAATTTTCTACGAGTCTCGAGTTTCTTCGATCTTTTTCGTAATTTGTCACTTGAAGTTGTCGACGAATTTCGACTTCTTGTCGATTTTCGTCTTTGCGATGATTTTCGACCGCACCTTTGATATTGTAACGGATGTATTGTAACGGGTGTTTGGCATTCCTTTTTGGAAAAGATGTTTCCGAATATTACACCCGGTATAGATTTTATGAATTTTATCACTGATCCCAAACCGTAACGTTGTACAATTTAAAAATTTAACTTAACTTTTTTTTTAAAAAAATCATATAATTATTAATAATCATCATAAATTTCCTCTCTAATCAATACACGTAATATCTAAACTTATAAATTTAAATCTTCAAAATTTAAATTTATAGTGTACAACCTATATTCCAGGCATATCCACTGACACAATAGCTTCTGCTTTGCTTTATTCATGTATATCAAGATTTGGTGTTTCAGCCACGATTACAACAGACCGTGGTCGCCAGTTTGAGTCGAACAAACAAGCACAGCCAGCTACCACCCGCAGTGGTCGAAAAATCCGTCAAACTGTGCGTTTTACATTTTAACGTCGTGCATCTTCCCAGGTCTGCCAGAGTTCTTCTCTTGAGGACGTATAACGAGATTCTGGATGGTGGTAGTATTCCGATTAGCTGGAAAAAGATTATAATTGTCCCTGTGCTGAAACCTGGTAGGGATGCTAAGTTAGCCTCCAGCTACAGGCCTATTGCTTTGTCTTCGTGTTTCAAAAAATGTCTGGAAAAATTAATTAAGGCTAGGAATGGTGGCCGGAAAGACATGAGGTTTTGGCGTCCTCTCAATTTGGATTTCGCAAGGGTAAATCCACTATAGATTGTCTAGCTATCCTTACATCCAAAATTCGGACTGCATTCTCTGGGAAAAAATCATTAGTGGCAGTATTTTCTTGACATTCAGGCAGCATATGATAATATGAATATTCCACTGCTGATTGGGAAGCTGGTTTTGTTAGGAATTCCGAATAATTTGATTAATTGTATTATTCAGTTGTCATGTGAGAAGCATTTTACTTTGAGAGGGGACAAGGGCAATGTTGGATACAGGTTGGCTTATAAAGGTCTAACGCAAGGCAGTGCATTAAGTCCCTTATTATATAGTATATACACCAAATCATTGGAGGATTCTGTTATTTTACATTCTGGAATATTACAGTATGCTGATGATATTGTAATATTTGTGGATCATGCTGAGTCTGAGATTATTTCTAATAAGCTTAATTCTGCGTTGCGGAATGTGGGCCAATGGCTTGATGAACACGGGTTGACTTTGGCAGCCTCTAAATGTAAGGTTGTCACATTTTCAAGGAAAAGAAACTTTTTAATGCCAATCATATATGATGATACGGTGATAACAGTGCAAAATGCAGTGCGGTTTCTTGGTGTCTGGTTGGACAGCAAACTATTATGGGATACTCATATCAACAATCGCTTTTTACAGCTGAAGTTATGGCCATCTTTGTGGCTATAAAGGTGATTATTTCTAAGTCAGCTAAGCGATGTGTTATTTTTTCGGATTCCATGAGTGCTCTTAAGGCATTACAGTCTAATTGCCTGTCAGCGAAGAGTAATCACATCCTGTTGGAAATTCGAGACCTATGGTATAAATGGTCGCTTAGGGGGAACCATATTATATTATGTTGGGTGCCAGGCCATGTAGGAATTTTCGGCAACACTATGGCGGACAAATTGGCCAAGGCTGGTGGTGATTTGGTGATTAATGGGATCAAAATGCACTTTAGTAACTTCTTTTCGGTGGTAAACGAACGTTTGATGCAAGAATGGAGTGGCAAATGGGATTTGATGTCTTTGCCTAAAGGAAAAAGGCTTCATTCCATTAGACCTAAAGTCAGTAAATATCCGTGGTTTACCACGATTCCATTTCAGAATAGAGGCCTTATTACCACAATGTGTAGGATCCGGATTGGCCATTGTTGTTGTCGCCTGCATCTGTTTAGAATTCATGTTGTCGATTCGCCGTTTTGTGTCTGTGGTCAGGAGGAGGATATCGACCATATCTTCTTTGGATGTCTCCTGAGGAAGGATGCAATTTCGGTTTTAATTGATAAACTAATTGATATAGGTTTCTTTCCGCCATATTCCACTCTCGCGTTATTGGCAAATCCAACGGATAAACTAATTAGTTGTCTATACTCTTATCTGAATGTTTGTAAAATCAATCTTTAATCTTTTTCAGTACCTGGTATGTGTTTCTGAGGCCCTTTTTCGGTGTTGTGATAAGGGTCGCCGGGGCTCCGGCCCGTGAAGAGTATTTTCCTTCCTGTGTTGTGACGTCTACCTACCGCTTCCTTTACATTTAGTAATTTCGATATAAAAGATGTGTAAGCACCCGGAAAGAAGTTAGGGAGTGTTCCCAATAAGTTGTGGGATTATTACATGCTGTGACTGGTGTCAGAAAAGAGTTATTAAACTCAATCACCATTTATTAAGCTAAGAAGAAGAAGAAGAACACTTTAACGTGCCACAGCACTGGAAGGGGGGTAATGTGGCGATATCACATGAATAAAAATGGTTGGCGTCGACGAAATAAATATGGTCGTCATGGTGTCAGATAACATTGTCAATACTTTTGTACTTTCGTATGATCATATATTTTATCAATTAAAGTATATCATTCTTTACGTTTCTTCTGTATTTAAATTTAGTTTTATCGTTATCAATTTAACGAGACGCTAAACTGTTGCAAAAATTTAGACCTTTGACATGGCATGACATGAAACTCAAACCGAGGTAGAACTTCATTAATAAAACCACCAACAGAAAACTGAATTGAATTATGTTTAGATAAGCTTTTCCTCTCAGTTTTCCTAAGAGGTAAACCATTTTCTTTAACTTCAATTCGGTCTCCGTTTTAGAAATGTTTTGTTCGCAAGATTCATTCTTTGGACTGGCATTTGAGAAGGACCTATTAATATAGTCTTTTTCAAATCAGTCCTTTTGCCTGGAACAGTCCACAGTACGCGATTCCAGTATAGCAGTTTAAGTAAATAAATAAAACAGCTGTGTAAAAACTATTTTTTGTTTTTATTCAGAATATTTACACATCTAACTTATAATATGGACTTGGATCAAATATGGTGTTTAAGAAATTGTTATAACTTCAATACAAAGCTAGAAATTAAATGTATACAAATTGACTTTGTGGGCGAATAAAATGAATATATTCTACTGTGACTTTCCAAATCATCACAGTGGATTTACATATTTTTTATAGTTTAAATTTTTATTAATAATAACTATAAATTGCAATTTTCATTTCACATACCAGAAAGTATGTATTATAATAAATAAATATGTTTAAATTAACTTACAAAGCAATATAAAATTGCTTTGGCAAAAATTCATATTTATTGAAAATAGAAAAATGTGACTTAACTATCTAAACAAAATGTACAGTTAAAAATTATATTATTTCATATCATCTAAACAAAAGATAAAAATTCATTTATTGTCCCATTAATTTCACAGTAAACAAATACTCTACACAAAAATAAGGACTTAGTTTTCATTTAAACATAAACGGAATTTGTTGCGAGTGTTTCCAATAGACTCATCGATTTATCGACAAACTACGATCTCTCTTAATATCACCAGCACCTTGTTCTCCAAGTTTCTGGTGGAGAGGAATCTTATCAAAGAAGGGATGCATCATCGCTTCTTTTAACGTTATTCTTTGTGATGGTTCGTATTCTAACATTTTAAAAATTAAATCAAACAACTGGCTGTGGTCAGAATCGTCCAATTGTTTATATCGCTAAAAAGTTATTACAAAAACTAGTTAAATTTATCAATAAATTTGAAAGTTATTACCATAAGAGGTTTACAGTTATCTCTCACATATCTTCCTGCTGAACTTTTTTCATCCCACTCCAGTTTGCCTCGGTAGAAGTATTTTGTTTTCGTTTTTCTTGCCATTCTAAAAAATATAGATAAATGAATTATTGCATTTTCCTTTGTTATTTAACTAACCTTGGCGGAATTTCACCTAAAATCCTCTGCATCATTGCAAGATGTTCTCTATTATCATGTGTCTGGAATAATGTTATTCCCAGGTACAGTTCAAATAATATACAACCTACTGACCAAACGTCACAAGGCTGAGACCATCCTAATTCTAAAAATGATAAAATTAAAACAAAATTATATTTATTTATGAAAACACAAACCTAAAATAACTTCTGGCGCTCTGTAATGTCTTGTTGAAACTATCGTACTATGATGTTCATGGTCAAAAGTTGCACTACCAAAGTCAATTAATCTGACATCTGTTCTTTTTACACGTTTCACGTCCCTTCGCTAAAAAAATTTTTTTTAGGAAAGGATTAATAAAGTTCTTTAAAAATTTACCTTTTTGCTATTATAAACTATATCATAGTCAGAATCTACAAATAAAATATTTTCAGGTTTTAGATCGGTATGTGTCAGTTTGTTGTCATGTAGAAACTTCACAGAGTAAGACAATTGATAACCAATGTGCCTCACTTGTTCTAATGGATACGGCTGATAATTGTTATCTTTCTGCAACAAATTTAAAAGTTTAAAATAGCATAAGAAAACATAGGTATGGGTTAAACTAAATATAAATTAAATACACAAAATTTCAGCCAATAATAATAACAAAACAACAGCAATAAAATTAACGTTGTTCAGTTCAGCTTTAAATGAAAGGCAACTTTAGCAATAACATTTTAAAATAGAATCATGACTCTCATATGAAAAAGACATGTATCTACAGTTAGGAGACATTTTTTAAATTCATTGATTAACAAAAGAAAAAAAACTTACCAGAAAATCAAATACGCTCAGACCTAACATTTCAAAGGCTATACACATGTGTCCATGATAATCAAACCAATCCAGCATGCGTACACATAAGCTGTAAAGAAACTATATATTAGTATAATAAATTTTATAAAAAATAATTTTCTATTTAATAGGTATAATTTGGTATGATAATAATTACAATTTTTTGTGGTAGAAGAATGTCAAAAAATATATGGACTTTATCTGTGAAATAGATATATGGACTTTATATGTGAAATAGGATTTAAAGGTACTAAGAGGTTATTGAGGTTTTTAAGATCAATTATTTTAGTCTCAATTATTTATAATTAAGCTTGATGACTTGCCATGTTACCTAATTATAAAAATAATTATTTCAAATTTATCGACTTCCTGATTATTTGAAGATTAAGAACAATTCAAATGTCGTTTATGTGGAATTTATAAAATTACAATTTACCATTACACGTGTTACTGTTATGATAAAAGCAAACTATTAATAGAAACATTGCATAATAAATTCTTTACATTTAATCACAAGATTATATTAAATGCAAACAAGAGGGCAACGATTGAAGACAATAGACTTCTGCACTCTGTTAATCCAGATAATTGTCAGCCTGAAACATAATCATAATACTAACGTCAACGTATACATTTTTTTTTCTTATTTAAATCTCACATGTAATGTTAAATTTGTATGTTTGCGTCAAAACAAAAATAAAACGCATACGCCATACGCTATAAATACTCACTGGACACTGTCCGGGTCCTTATCGGCGATTTTTTCTAGAACGTTTATCTCCAGTTTAGCAGCTTCACGATACTTTTCTACGTTCTTGATGATTTTCAAAGCCATCGAGTGATCCCTATAAAACGTAACTGACCTATTAAAGCCGTCCAAACCTTTAAAGTTTATGCACGATAATCGTATAAAATGATTTTTGCATATACGTCATTGATAGCGAAAGCCAAAATAAAATTAGAATGTTTTTGATCTAAATCCAATGGTATTAATAGAATATAGAGATTTATTGTGAGGAGGCTCACCAAATTGAATGAACTTTCCATCTAACAAACAAATTTATTTGTAATTAAATGATGTGCTATGGAACGAAAGACTTTTTAAAAACAATGAAATGAGAATTGTAAAGCTTGGACATTGTAAAAATAGGTCTGGTTCAATTGTTGTCATACTTTATATGTAGACATTACTAATTTTGAACCTTGCATAAAACAGGATTTTCCAAAGTGAATATTATAAGAATTCTATTCACATAGTCATACCCAGGAGTACGTTAATTCTAGAAATAATTAAGTTTCATTAGTAAAGTTTTTTTTATTGGATAATTTTCATTCAAATTAAATCTTGAAATTAGAAATTGAAATAAATATAAAGCAGAATTTATAGTATTTAAATGAATTGGGAAGATCAAAAGTATTACATTTTTAATTTATATTTTAGCCGACTTACATTTCCAGATCTTTCACTTTCACGACTTTGCCAAAGGTGCCTTCGCCAAGGGTGCCAAGAATTTTATCTGAAAACGAACAACACCTCTCATTAAATACAAATCCGATCGAGTCCCAAACAACGCAAGAAAAAACCCTAATTGCAGTATGCAATTTTTGAATGAAATTAAACATGAAAAAACTTAAACAACGGGTAATTTCCTACTTACTTGGGCTTTTTGTCATTGTACAATCTAATTAAGACAAATTGCTTATTTGCATGCATATTTTCGAATATTGAAAAAAATGCACATAGTTTTGTTCATTAAAAGCGTGGTGCCGATTAACGGACACAATAATTTGTTTTTTGTTACCCAGTTAATAACACTGAACCGTACTGCCTTCATGACAACGAATTATAACACCTTTTAAAACACACTAAATGAAAAATTTGTAAAAGAAATTTCGGTGTTTACGACATAACTGTGGAAACAGAACATTCAGAAAACCCTTCGTTGTATTTTCCATTTCTCTAGCTCAAAATATTTACATGAAATAAACGATTGCAAAATCATGTTTAAAAATAATCACGAATTTAATTGTTTGCTTAATGAGCGCCAGACTAAACATAGGTTTTGAAAAGAACTTTCCAAAATAAAACATTTTTAAAGAATTCCAAAATATGTATTAATGTTTATGTTTCATGATGATGATTTCAAAAGGTATGTAATTGTACTTCAAATTGAAAAAAAAATATATTGTTTACATAGTGCTCTAATTCATGACCTGGAAACAAATGGAAAAACTTCACTTCTGGGAAATAATTCCAAATAAAATATTTTAATCAGTAATTGTCTGATTATCAACAGTTATAGTCTCAATCATTTGGATCAAAAAGTAATGCAAATCTGATATTACACGACTGACATACAACTAATAATGAGAATGCCAACAGGAACATTAAGTCATTTCTGAAAGCGTCCTCTTCAGGGTTACAACCTTACAGATGGATTGTCATGAGTCATAAGCTTATTTTTGTGATAAGTTAAATATTTGGAAATTGTATGGTTTAATTCATAATAATGTAGCCTTTTGGACGTGTTTTTAAAGATATTCTCTCACTTCGCTGTAATGTGAACTGAACCGCCTTTTTACAATTTTCTTAGTCATAAGTTATCTTAAAAAAAATCAACACTAATTTGAAATATTTTTTATATATATTTTAAGCCTGGATTTTTATTTAGCTTTTAAATAGTAGTAAATATTAAACAAACAATTCAGTTGAACGAAGTTCTAACGGAATCAAATTGAATCCAAACAAATTTTTATTTAATTTCCATTCATTTCGAAACCCAACCCAACAGAACTGATCGCAATCAAATTCATTAAAATTATTTATTTTGTGACTGTTAAATTTAGATACGATGGGTTAGGTTTTGTGATCCTTAAATAAAGTCTATTAGGTTGGTATGTATTTATATCGAATGCAATATTTTATACAGTAAAGGCCTTGAAATCTTAATATTAGGCAAGTACATATTTTGTCCTTTAAATGAGCATAATTAACCAACCAATTGTTCAAATTAGAGATGTTAAAGATTGTATCGTTTAGTATTACAATTATCTATATGGTCGTATGAGCTTTTCATGACTTTTTAATCCAAATGTTGAGAATTTGATTACCTCTACAAACATTGAGAATCAATATTTTATTGAAGTATTCCCTGCAATGGTGAATACTTATTAAATCTTATTAAACATTTTAAAATAATAAGAATGTTCTTCTCTAAAAACAAATGTAATGAACTTCCAGTTTGAATTTTCGATGAACGTTTATTTATTTATGTGTATTTTTATCAGTTATGGTTTTCTAAATATTTTGTTACCCAGACAACAAAAATAAAAACGGATGTTGGAAAGGGGGACTGTGTCTCTGGTAAGACGTTTTTTGGTCGTGGTTTTTTAAATAAACGCATGAAGGCAGCGTGGATGCGGTAATTTAGCAATTTAGACATGGGGCACTGAGTTCCCCAGCTGAAAAGAAAGGTAATTACAATAAAAACGGAATAGGGGACATGTTTTGGGAAATTTGAGATATTGACTTATCCAAATGCTAAGTGTAACAAAGTGTGGTATTCACGAACATCGGTCTTGTAGCACGTCTCCTGAACGGTAAATGAGGTGGCCCTCTTCATCGTCCTCCACGGAAGGCGCACGCGAGCTCTGGTATTGGGCATCGAGATCATCGTCACGGGACGCGGTCACATCATCGTCATCGTCATCATCATCATCACATCGTCATCATCATCATCATCAGGCGCGATCAGCAAGACAGCATCACGGCGAGCGGTAGAAGTAGTGGTGGTAGAAGGTAGTCCGAGACAATGCAGCCAACACAACGGAGTTGTGGCCCAATAAGCAGACAGAGGAAAGGGCAAACGGATTGCCAAATCAACAACGATTCTCTTTAACGGTACAAAAAATGCACCAGAACATAATCAACAGTAGAAGGCATATGGGGGATCGGGAACTGGTATATTACTGTAAGGGTGTAGGTTGCACCACTGTCCTCCCACTCTCATATACCTTCACCATTTCTTTACACTCAGATACATTCGAAAAAGCAACGAAAAAATTGTACCGCACATTCACACAACACGCATGCAAATGTGCGATTTTTTTTTAAGGCAAAAAGTTTGAATCGTTAATATAGCATGATTAAATGAGCCAACACAATAAAAAAATCATAATGAAATTAGTTTTTATATCCATTTGTATTAACAATTTATATATCAGACAAATCAACCTCCTGTTAAATGAGCAATAAAGTTGTTCTTTCAAGTTGAAATATAATTTCATTTCGTCATCAAAATACTTTCACATATTAAAAAAAATTATATTTTAATATTTATCTAATAAAAACGTATCTTCAATTCAATATTTGAGAACTATCTGTGAAAAGTCTCGATTCCAATTTTATTTTCTCACGACAATTAATTAACTAATTATTTTCCTAATTTTAATGCGGTAACAATCGATAGAACCTGACGTTAACCGAGTTATCTATTTCCTTTTAAAGTATATTTTTAGTTGAAAGTGTAATTATACATTTTCGTTTCAACATAAATCTTTGTTACACATCGAATTCTTATTTAATTATGTGTCCAAGGTGAATCCAACAGGAATTCGGCAATTTTCCAACTACTGTCAGTTGTTTTTAGAATCTATTTTTAATTTCGGAAAAAATATCCGTGAATATGACTGAAAAAACCAAACATTTTATATGGGAGTAGTAGGTACAAGATTTCATAAGAAGTACAAGAGGTTCTGTTAATGTCATTTCAATCATTGGATTTTTTAAAAGTTTTTAACTGAAGTGTCTTGTTTATTAACCGATCAAATCATGTCTTACGTCGTTTTGTTTACTTGGGGGTCTTTAATCAGTTGAAGTGAACTTTTTGATGCAGGTTTAAATTCAACGTTAACTAACAGTTTTATTTAAATTGGCTCCATTGAAATATTTGTTGTGTGCAATGACTGAATATTTGTTGATCTGTAGCGATTGACGCGCATTCACTTGGTGAATTAAAAAACTAAATACTGTCGGTTTCTAGAATTATTGAAGATATCCTAAGGACCTCAAAATTCTTCTGCATAGAAAATAGACACAATTTAATGGTATTAATTTCTAAAATAAAGTGCTCTGAATAGCATTAGAAATATTAAATGCTATAATAAATTTTCAATTGCGTTAAAGAATTAATAATTAGGGAATGACTTATGACACTACTCAATATTAAAATGATGCGTGATATTTTTCTTGTTAAAATCTTCTCTAATAGAAAGGAAAAAAAAATATTTTTTTAAGATTATAAAATGTTATCTGTAAATGAGGAATTTAAGGTAAATAAAGAAACAAGGGAAACCGCAAAAATTTTCAATGAAAAAATTAGTTATTCAAATAATAAACTCTAAATTTCTCCTTTATAACTTATGAGTTATGACAAACGTATATTTCAGATTTCCTTTATAAAGTGGACGAAATCCTAGCTAGAAAGCATGCTAACATGGAAACAAGAAATTTCATTGTATAACGATCTTGAAAGCCTACAAACGGCATTAGCAAAATCGTAATTCGGCCAGGAAAAATATTACACGAATGAAAATAAACAATTTGGCGATAAATTAAGACATACTAATTTTAGATTTTTCTTTTTTAAATAATTTTCTATAAATATTTGTATATTTATGATACAAAAACTTAGACTGCTTCAAATGTATAAGTTTTAAAAAATGCCTCATAATTTTTCCCATAGCATTAATAGTACGTTACGAAGGTTCGAGTATTTTAATTTTCGATATATACAGGCGTCATTTTTTATTTTTAAATGGCTTGAAATATTTGTAATATTGGCAGAATTCGGTTGTTATGTAGCATTGTTGTATTTTTAAACAAAAATTGCTTTAAACTGTAAGAGGTAAGTTATTATGATTATTATTATCATTACGAAGGAGAAAAAAGTGTCCAAGACGGTATGAAGTGCATTATTTGCCTAGCAAACGTGGTAACGAGTATATTCAAATGCAATACTAGGCAATTGAAAATATAAAAAATGATGGGCATGTGATGTAGGTAAGGTAAGGCGAGGAGGAAAATAGATAAATAATCGATGGGCATAAGAAATTGAAATTAAAAAATAAGTAGGACTTTGATAATCTCGATAATCTACGGGCGACTTGCTCTAATTTTTCATGTTTGCACTAAGTATGTTAAAAAATTAAACGGAATAAGATCTATTCATAAGAGTTGTTACAGTACAGGGAAATCTCACTGCTTGGTTCCAACAAGATCGTGCTCTTCCACACTATGAGATCAAACATATCTAAGAGTTTCTTGGAATATGGATAGAAGAGAGCTCATCGAATTTAACATCTATGGATGTTTATTATGAAGGTATAGATTATAGAAATAATCTACAATACCTTAGAAATAAACAGATACATTATGCCATGCACGCAAAAGGTAAGGGTTTCAGTAACTGGAACAACTACAAAATTGGAAAGGTAAGAAAATTCAAGTTTATGCCACGTATTTATGTCAACTGAGATTAAAAGGATTTCCTGATTAATAACATATATTTACAGAATTAATGACTGCACGATTGCTATTCAACAGACTTTATACAGTGTGATCGAAAATAATTGACGGGAAAGAAACGTCTAATTGTAACGAAATTCAAAATTTCTATATAGTTCAATTGAACTATGTATTCCTATAAAGAAAGGATTTAGTCAAGGGAAAGGTGTCGCAATTCCAGGCGCCACCTTTTCTGGCAACACTTTCTTATACATAATAAAAATATTATGAATTAAAGAATACGAACATTGAGAGAATAATAGGAATATATGTGTCTGTTCTACATAGAACAAAGTATATGGCGAGCGATTTTGCAAAATGTTTTGCAAAATCAAATTATATTGCATTGTAATCAAAACCAGCACACATACAAAGTACGTCGTTGAATAGCAATAAAACCCGAGAGAACCCACTACGCAACATGCAAACTCAATTGTTTAAAAATCTGGAAACTTACGCAGGATTTGGAGATTAGATGATAAGCTGCACCTGCATGTTAGTTGTGACACGACCGAGGAAAACAATTAAGAGGTGGCAAAATCACACATGTCCATTACTTACAACCGGCGCCAGCCTGGAGTGATATTTTTGAGCGATGGTGGCGGCGGCACTGGGAGTAGCGTTTGTCGCTGTGCCACCGCCGCCACCAGAGCACCCTGTCTTATTGTACGCTTCATCCAGCGCGGAATATTTCATTATAAGACTTTGGATTTCTTTGCGTTTCGCTTCGCGTTCGGTGATAGGATCGGGCGGTGGTGGTGGTGCCGGGGGTGTGGGCGTAACTTCTTCTTCGACGGCGTGTGGTGCCATCGTTTTTATCGACGACACCGCCCCATCGTCCGTTAGAGGTATTTCGACGGGACATAATTTTAGATTGGTATTGCGACGCTGTTCCGATTCGCTTTTTCCAGTTCGAAGCGGTTTCGCAGACCTTCTCGGTCGCAAATCGGAATGATTGGAGGATTTGTGACGGATTCGATAAGCGGTCTCTCTGTCCAAATACGAATATGGGGGTTCGGGGTATTGCTTGCGATGTTGAGAAGCTTTACTCTCGGTTTTGTAAGGAGTTTTTTCGCGAACGATGTTGTTGTTGACAACGTTGATGCTATTATTGTTGGAGTGGACGTACGGGTATGCCTTTTCCGAAAGGAATACGTTTGATGTCGTTGCACTTTTAGTAAGAGCTCGACCAATGGAAGGTTCTAGGGTTCGTTCAGGGTCTTTTTTCCTACCATATAATCTATCAAATACTGACGCGTATTTACTATCCTCCACTCTATTTCGTTGCGATTCGTTGTGGAGATGCCGTTCGATAGTCGCGGAAGGCCCTCGAACTCGTGTTGTTAACTTCTGAAGGAGACTGGAACACGAGTCGCTTAGCAGTTGTGTCACGCTAGTGGTGGAGGCTCTGGAGTAACGATTACGTCGCGTGGCTGGTGTAGTAGTATGGGAATTTGCCACCGCATTATTGTTCCTGGCATTCGCATCGTTACGTGCAGACCAAGGTGACTTTTGACCATTGTAACCTAAACGGTCGTAGTCGTCGTATGTACCGCGTAAACGGGAAAAGGACAAACTGGTACCGTACATCAATTACACTGCGCCGAAACGCCCGCACCGTACATCCTAAACAAAGAAAGCCGACGAGAAGACGCCACTATCGGTAACACACTACTGAACGCACATACGTACTTCGAACGGTTCCTTGTGGTGATCGTTTTGCCCTGCCAAATACTGACGGACTAAAAATATACGCGGGCAACAAGCTCGCTAGCGCCGTAATACGTCGACCAAGCGACCGATCAAATGCGCGTTACATAAAAAGCAAAAGGAAAGACTCTGGACGAAGTGCGGTGGCGGCGCTCTCAACTATTCTCAGCGATGGACGCTATTCATAAAAACCAAAATAAAACACGACGTCTACGTCAACAGCAAAAACATACAATCGAATTGCCAAAACGAATGCAACGTACGCGCCTTGATATGCACCAATTAGATTCAAAACCAGCGAATATGAAAAATTACCTGGTTGGAAAAATATGCCACTTAATCAGTTTCTATTTGATTTGGAGAAGAGCTGGATGGACAACGATTGTAATAATTGTTATTACTGATGTGTCGAGATAAACAATCGGGGCATAATTTGACAAAAATCTTTGGTGAGAAAACTTAAATACCCAGTGTATCAGAGCACCGACCTTGATAAAATTCTGTTTCGAATGCAGAACACGTGTTGCACATCTCCGCTTCTGAAGCAGATGTTAGAATATGGCAAATGACAAATAGTGAAATTATGTATTTCCTTTTGTAATGGTTCTTAAATAATAGACCCTCAAATATATCTAGATATTTGGTTGAAGCAGTAAAATCAAAAAAGATTTTCGTTCCTTCACGACTAATAAGTATAAGATAATGAATAACGTTTATGCTTCATCAAAAAATAAAATAAAATAAATAAATAGTAGCGAGAAGGAAAGAAGGTTATATGTTTACGAATAATGGCGAAAAGTCGGAAAGAAAAATAAACGAGAAAGTATCTTTATTTGTGTTTTATTTGGCTGGACGTTAAAGAGAAAAGAACGATAAGTATCAGATAAAAAAATTTGATAAAGAAACAAGAATAACAACGTTTACATCAAATGCAACCATTGCTATCCCATAGTTACTAGGCGTTGCACATAAGAAAACACATTAAAATAAAATATAAGACGAAAGTCAAAACAATTAGAACTTTTGGCGTTTTCAATACAATGGTGGAAATCGCAATTCGAATGAGCTTTGATAAATACACTAACGTATAATACTGATTCCTTTATAGGAAAAATCTGTTTTAATCACTTTTATATGTAGTTCAAGAAAACCATATAATTAATCACTGCGAACTACTGCAATGTTGATAATTGAAAACTTAAACAACTTCTTCGGACTGTAATACCAGATAGATAACAAACTCTAATAACGCATTGTGTTTATAAATATTTATATTATTTCGAGTCTATGTTGATTACGATTACTATCATGAGGTCACGTTCTAAATAACTTTTCAAACCGCACTAAACCAACACATCCCGTAAATCCGCTTAATCGAGGTTTAAAAAATACTTAAAGTAACCGCCAAAATATTTCTTTCGGGAATGCTGCCAAATATTGTAGTTGCTTTTCACATTAATTTATTATTACCTTGAAAACGAACATGTCGATTCAGAAAATATTTACCAAGGAAATTATTTACGCATTATGAATTTTATAAATATTCCATAGTGTATTTACACTGCGCTTTGGAAATGTACATTTCTTTATATTTAAAATGGAATCAAGCAATGAATACACCACAGAATAAATATTTTACAATGAAAACAAATAAGTTGGAAAATATATGAATATATAAAAAATGAGAAAGTTTTCTTAACTAATTTTCATATTTTTGTACATCTCACCAGTTTATTTGCTGAGAAGAAGTGCAGATGAAGAACAGAAAACGACTGTGAGATTTATATGTGGTAATGAGGTGGTTGTATTTGGAAAAAAGAGAACGAAAACTTTTCATAAAATAGTTGCGGAAATCTATATCAACTTTCGTGATATTTTAAACATTAAAATAACGACTTGGCATCTGTTTTACTTTCGCAATTTCAATGTAAATTTCACGCTTTTTCCTATATGTCTAAATATGGTCAATGTCTTTATAATCTTGTATTCAAAAATTTACAGATTGTAAAAATCAATGTTGAATTTCCCTTTATAATGTGCAAACGATGGTGAAAATAATTTTTGCAAATTTAATTTTGTTCAGATTACAAATAAAATAAAATGCAAATATTTCAGAACTAGTCCATTTTGACATAAAAACCAAAATATACAATCAAAAGGGCTTTATCTCACACTTTGAATTTTCCTCTTGCATACATTTTGTTTTCTTCAACTTGATCCATCAACCGAGAATGTAACGAATGATTAAATAATGTAATGAAAATTTTTAAATGTAAACCAAATTTTTCCACGACAAAAAAAATTATGCCATGTCTTTGTAGAATTTGTTCTAAAATATGAAAGCTAATAATTCGAACTTTTCGCCTTAATTTCCACTCGAAATTCGAGTAAATTAAACCGCTTCTGAAAGTAAGTTTTATAGTCTAACCTTCAATAGTTTCCGAAATAATTTCTTGATCCTGGTGAGAATTTGCCCGTTAGTAATTTTTTTCCGACGGTTCCGCCTTTCACGGTCCATTGGGAACATAACAACCCGTTTTAACGTGCACAAAAGAACAGAAAACGCGCGTCACTTCAACCGGACGCAAACGATGCGACCGCATTTATACACGACGAGCTACTGAAGAAAAACGTGACGACACACTAGTTGATGATAACCAGTTGAGCGATAAGAAACGGCTAAAATCGACGTTTAGCGCGTTGCGAGATTGGACTGCGATTAGTGCAGAAAGAAGTAGTAAACTAGGAACGAGGCCGCGGAAGCCTTACGTAAATGCCGCATGTGTTATGATTTACTTCGTACGCCGGCGTTTTAACATTGAATTCTTCCAGTTCTAGGAGTTACGCGCGTGTTTAGTCTAATAATAAATGGTCGAGAAACGAGTTCATACTCTCAAGTAACTACTTCACTGTACCGGACACGCGATCACGGCTTCCATGAACAAAAGCTCCATTCAAAATATCCGTATGATTTATTTTTGTTGTGAAAATTTAACGGCCACTATATCTTCCATATTTATTGGTAATAGTAAAAGAATAAATATACAGGATGTTCTTGTTAAGATTTTATTAGTAATGATAAATGCTAATAACATTTTTAAACTCGTACAATTGTACATTTTAGGCCAAGTGACTATTGAAATGGCGTGACAATTGATATAGCGCGTGGTGTGCATATGATGGCACTACCTTATTTAAGCGCCAGCAATCTCAACCCAACCAAGTAGTATATTTACGAGAAAAAAAATCAAATATACATATAATCCAGGGACAACATTTAATCGACAACCAATTTTTTAAGAAATTAAACTTCCTTTTGGGACAATACAAAAGAATATACAGACATATGCAGTTGTTTTAAACAAGGTTGAATCAAAATTAATCATGTTCCGTTTTCTTATTAATGATAATATTTAATTATAATAACATGACTAGTCGATGAACAGCAACGGGGTTCCAATAAGGGCCAAGAATGTGAATTATTTAAAATAAAAGACAGTAACAAAAGTCCACATTTGTTTTAATACGTCAATATTGACTATATTACGTGGCGCGGTATTTTTCAAATTGAAAATTCTGAATTATAGTCCAGTAAATCTATCAAAAAAATAAGCCAAAATCTACATAAAATAACGTAAGTTGGGTGATAGTGTAATTTGTTACAGGGATGTATTCTGAGCACAATGCCTCGAGTGTCAGTGGCGCCGCTATCGCGAGTAACGCGTTTAATTCGATATCTCGAGAACGAATCATTTTACACAAAAAACTATAGAGACCTGTTCTCTTATAAATTGAAACTTTTTTTTCCAACACCAATACAGGGTGTTCAAAAATGATTAAGATGAGCGTAGGCAACCAAATATACAGATTCGAAATTTAAGTTGATAAAAAATAAGTTACCCTATTTTTTTATGTCATTTGCTTATGT
>JAFFZR010016470.1:0-16807 GCA_018397195.1 Lethrus apterus | reverse complement strand
GAAAAGGACTAAACGAGGAAGACCTCGTGATAGAGGTGTATAAAATTTAGTGTTCGGAAAGTGACCCCAAATTAAATTGACGTGTTGTGTGGTGCCTAACCATAAGGATAAAGACAGCAATAGTCAGGTGAGTCGTTTTAAAAATTTGTCTGGACATTTACACAAATTATAACCGATTGTAAATTTGTGTCAAATTTCTGTTAAATACTAATTCAATTTAAGTGTTAATGATTGTTTAAAAATACAAAGTAGATTGTTACTTGTATTTATTATTGTCAATCTTAATAACTTTGTTAATTCAAATTGAATATGAGAATTATCTTATTCAGCTTTCGGGAAAACTCCTTCTTTCCCAAAAATGTTAAAAAACGATTCCAGTGCGAAACGTACAAGGGTTTTCATCCAGAAAAAATTATTACTCTTATCAATCACACAGATCTTATAAATCTAGGGGCGGCGTTTGGTTCCGCTGCGTAAATTCCGATTCATCGAGTAGCGAAACGTGCGGTAATCCGTTGTTTATGTCGTAATAGAGAGAAACAACAAGATATGGCGAGACGACGCGGATTTTGCAACGAAGAAACCACGGCGTCGTCCTTTACGTCAGGTTCTGGAATCGTTAGGTAAATTATAGCCGTCGTTAAATGGGTGCCACTTGTTTGCGTTTACTAATCGAAATGTCAAGCGTGTAACGTTTCTGTAAGGATTCGATTGTATTTTAACGCCACATTGTGCCATCGTAACATTTTCTAAGAAAATACGTTTAATAGCAAATGTAGCCCGTCAACAACTATCTTGTTGACATTTAAACCGTAAGGTTTAATGAAATTAATTTTTTATAAATTGGAAACAGATTTTAGTTGAAAACAAAAAATATGTATTGTTTTCTCATACCTAAATAACTATAAAAGACACATTAATTATGATTTTTTAATGGTAATGACTACACTATCGTTTAGATATTATCATACGAGAAAAGTAAAACGACATGTGTGTTAGCCATAGTTCGGTTATTTCAAGTTACAAGAAAGCGTAAATTTTCTTTTATTTATGCATCTAGTTTAACGACTTAAAGAAGATTACGTTAATTACGCAAGTTTTTGGTAATTGGCTCCGAAAACGTTCTAAACGACTCGTTCCATTAGTTAAAACAAATCTGCTAAGCTTTTCGAAACGATCGATTTTATGAGTATTCCTGCTTCGAACGAAACGCCCCGGATTATTTCTCATCTGCTCGCTTTGTGGATAAGCGGACTTAATTTAACAACCATTTATTGATTTTAAACGTGCACCTGTCAAGATAGCCCTGGGAAGATATCAAAATATACAGGCTTTATTCATAATATACCGAATTATGGACTTTATTAATAATAACTTAATTACCAAGAAACTAAGTAATTAATGATTATAATAGATAACAATAGCGTCGGCAAACGAGCGAAATGACACACATGACATTGGCCGTGTTCAGCCGGGATCAGCGCTGGGCCAGCGCTATGACAGCAACCAATGAACGACAACGTGCTGTCATTTAATTCTCATTCAATTGGCTGCTGTCATAGCGCTGGCCCAGCAATCACCCGGCTGAACATGGCCATTCTTACAAAAGCAAAACATTTACCATACTCACTTTACACTTAAGTGTAAAACACCATACTCAAACGTTAATTGTAAAACAATAACTAAGTAATTAAGCAAAATCTAGAAGGAGAAATCGAGAAGAAGCTCTGTAGACTCTGTAGAGAGAGATTGTGAAAATGTTTAGAGAGAAATGGTATACAACCAGTACGACTGAGTATTTCGATTCGATTCGATTGCTGGGTGAGTGGTTTGCACGGCGAGCTCGAAGCATTGTGTGCCTTATTATTTAAAACCATCAAAATGTTCAATCAAGGATGTACCTTGACCTTGATATTGTTTATTATCTGTACCGCAGACTAGGAGGAAAGTTTGACAAAAGGACAATTAAGAAAATTATTATAGTGGTTGTTGGTTATGACTGTGGGCGCTTGTTTTTGTGGACGATGTAGACAGAAAAGTGATCAGGTATTTTTACAGGAAGAAATTGGGAATAATTTTTTTGAAGATGAAGGAGTAGGGGTGGAGGAAGAAAAATGGTTGAGGTTAGATGCGAAGATCACAGAATAGAGGTATAGAAGGAATGTTTATTTGGAATGTTCTTTTCAAAAATGAAAAATCTACTTTTTATAAAAAAAAATCCGGAAGTCCGGGCTTATTAAGAGATTCCTTCCCTTCGATGATTTTTCTAATTACAAAGAATTTCGCAAATTTTACTGAAAAGTGTGTAAAGTTTAATCAACCTTATTTTTAAAATTGTAAATTTTGGAAATAACTTTATAAAAAATATCCGGAAGTACGGGGAACTTAAAAACTTTTTCTCTTTGAGAATGTTTTCTTGTAAAAATATTCAATATCTAGATACTTTATGTTATCGACGAAAAAAGTTTAAATAAATGAAATTGAAAAATCTACTTTTTATAAAAAAAAATCCGGAAGTCCGGACTTATTAAGAGATTCCTTCCCTTCGATGATTTTTCTGATTACAAAGAATTTCGCAAATTTTACTGAAAAGTGTGTAAAGTTTAGACAACCTTATTTTTAAAATTTTAAATTTTGCAAATAATTTATAAAAAAGTCCGGAAGTCCGGGAAACTTAAAAACCTTTTCTCTGCGAGAATGTTTTGTAAAAATATTCAATATCTAGATACTTTACGTTTTAGACAAAAAATTTAAATAAATGAAATTGAAAAATCTACTTTTTATAAAAAAAATCCGGAAGTCCGGGTTTATTAAGAGATTCTTTCATTTCGATGATTTTTCTAATTACAAAGAATTTCGCAAATTTTACAGAAAAGTGTGTAAAGTTTCGACCGCCTTATTTTTAAAATTTTAAATTTTGCAAATAACTTCATAAAAAAAAATCCGGAAGTCCGGTAAACTTAAAAACTTTTTCTCTGCGAGAATGTTTTCTTGTAAAAATATTCAATATCCAGATACTTTACGTTTTCGACAAACAAAGTTTAAATAATAAAATTGAAAAATCTACTTTTTGTAAAAAAAATCCGGAAGTCTGGGCTTATTAACAGATTCCTTCCCTTTGATGATTTTTCTAATTACAAAGAATTTCGTAAATTTTACTGAAACGTGTGTAAAGTTTAGACAACCTTATTTTTAAAATTTAAAATTTTGCAAATAACTTAATAATAAAAATCCGGGAAACTTTTCTTGTAAAAATATTCAATATCTAGATACTTTACGTTTTCGACAAAAAAAGGTTAAATAAATGAAATTCAAAAATCTACTTTTTATAAAAAAATCCGGAAGTCCGGGATTATTAAGAGATTCCTTCTCTTCGATGATTTTTTTAATTACAAAGAATTTCGCAAATTTTACAGAAAACTGCCACTGTAGTGGTAACTAGTTAATGAAATGCACTCCATGGTATTCTCATCATTACTGAAACCAAAAATGTAAATAAGTCAACTTGGTTGCATAATTTAAATGGTGCTTGTTTCAAAGCTACGTTTAGCTTCTAACATTTTAATTACAATTATGACCAACGAGGGATCTCATAATCTAGGTTTTTACAAGAATAGTTTTTACTTACAATTTACCTATAAAAGGACGAACGCAACTTAAAAATTTTCAGTCAGATTGTGACTCACTCGTCCAAAAGGAGAAAACCATATATATTATGATATTATTTAAAACTGTAAATATTTTCTTAGTATAATAAAAAGGTTTATTTGTTTTAAGGATTTATTGAGTTTCATTTAATATCTTTATTACATAAGAAACCTTATTTTAATACAATTTTTAAAAAAATTATGTATGCGTGCTAAAATTTAATTATATAATTTAATTAAATTTGGAATCAAATATCACAGTAATGTGATAATGCTAGTGCTAGCTATGGGGCAGGCTATTTAGCAAATGGGTTTCATGGTAAAAAGGTACTTTTTGAAGCATATGTGAAGTGCACGATGGTGTATGAACCAGAACCAGAAGTAAAGAAAGAAAAATTATAATTATTATTTTTTTACTTCTTACTTTTGATTAGTGGACTTTAGTTCGTCTTGTAAGATTGTGTATTCGAAGATTTCACTTAAAATTAAGCAAGCTTTAAACTCGAAAGAAAATCCGATTTCTTTTTGAATTCGTAACGTGGAGTGCATTTATTCCATTCTTTTAGTTGCGAACGACCTCGTTAACCGGATTATCGGATAGACGAAGGAAGATCTCGAACCCGAGCGGAAGACCACTCCGATAATCCGTTTCATATTTCGCTACAGCCGGCTTGTCCGGTGTGAGCGCTGTCGACTCGACGCCGATGGAATCAACGAACCGCAAATCTAGTAGACATCCGAGAGAAAACATTCCATTACTAAACTGTATTTAAATATTAAGCCCTTTTACGCTATTATATTTTTGTCGTATGTTGCTACCATGCATGTAAATTGCCCCTTAATGTTCATCAAAAATTCCGGTACGTTATTTCGGTTTCGGTTAAGTTCTTCTTCATCTCACGGAGATCCGCGAAGTCGTCGACGAAAGATACTTTATTTGATTGTACAACGTTGAAAAGGAATCCTCCTGTGGAGACCGGTATTACGCCGCAGACGCCGGCTTTGAACGAAAGATGATATTTGAAAAGGTAAAGGGGGATTTGGATCATTTATTTCTTAAAGATGGATGAAATACGTGGCGTTCTGGGAAAAGGAAAATATGAATTATGTAACCATTACGGAGAATTTTCATGCAAGAATGGAATCGTATGAAACTCTATGCTAACGATGTACGTTTTTAAATAATGTTTGAGTTTTCGTAGATATGGTTGTATGTTAAGCATTTTGTTATATTTTTTATGAAGGAGGTGGTTGTTCTCAAAAATTTTTTTCGATGAGTCTTACCATTTCGAAAACATTAAAAAAATACATTTACAACATGTAAATCTTAAAACATATTAACGTAACGTGCTCAACTTGAAAAGGACTGTCTTTTGAATCACTCCCTTCTGTCTGAAAAAAAAAAAAAAAAATAAAAACAAATTTTTTCAAGAAATTGATATTTTTTTTAGAATTTGAAATGAAAATTGGTGTATTAGTTTAAAATGAAGTTCTAAGCAATATTTTCTAATAAAATATTCGGAAATTCGTTAGAAAAGGGATTTCTTTCCCAATTTACAAATTTTTTTTTTCTTTAAGAAAGTCACGTGACATAATCAATATAGCACGTTTTTGATCTTAGAGCAAACAGAGTTAGTCCCCATGATTAGCTTTTTTTTAAACCAAAGAATAAAAAAAAGTCCCATATGAAGCAGACTTATTTTCAGATGCTGTATGTTAGCTTCATGATGTGTATTAAAATCTGGGATGTTTACTGTTGTGTTTCTGGGTTCGAATCGTTCTTTAATGAACAATATGTTATCAAAAAATGGCCATTTGGAAGATGTTTCTGCGGCAGAATCCACTCTTTTTTGTAAGCAGCTTTGCGCGCTCTTTTTTAAACGCAGGTCCCTCCATTTCGAACGAATAGCATTTGGAACAGAATGTTTTTTTTTTTTTGATTGTCAAAGCGTAATTGCACCTTAACGGAATTAAACCGGAAAAAACTGTATAACCATATAAAATTTAATTGGTTGCATTATCATTTGAAGGGTACACAGGAATAACGATCAAAGTCACATTTTTCGAAAAATAGAGATTTTGATGCCATCTTGTAGTAAACCTTCAAAGCTATATATCTGCATTGTTAAAAACTCGAAAAAGTGATCACAGTCCGTAAAATAAGCTTGTGAAATAAGGGTACCCTTTGGAAAAGCGATCAAAATCCAAACCGGTATAAGTAAAAACGATCAAAATCCACTTGCAAATGTTCGAAACTTATACCGTTAAGGAACGCAATGCAATAGAATAAACAAATTTAAAAAAACATACGTTTTATTTGTGCAAGTGTTATACAGTTTCAAAACTAAAAGTTCAGTTTTGTCAGTTTGCTTAAAATGTGACTTTGATCGTTATTCCCGTGCACCCTTCATTTGTTATGTACTTAAATAGCTAATAGTTAACGTTGGAAATAAAAAAGTTCTATTATGACACAAATCAATAAAGTCCGTCAATATTGCTCACAAACTTAAGATTCGAAAAAAGCAACAACGGGCCGCCAGGTTTGGCTGGGTTTGTGTATAATTGACTTCAATAATTATTGTGTTTTGTACATTTAGTTGCAATAGATTAATATCATGGAAGGTGGCTAAAAAGTGTTATTATCTAAAACGTTTATCATATGACCTGACTGAGAATTTAGATCAATAATCATGCCCTATAAATTACTCTAATTTATCCTGATTCAACTGTCCTATTGCATAAACCAAACTCACCTAAATCTTGGCCTCAGAAATTTACAAAACAGATTTGATAATTCATTAAGGATGCAATTTATGTTTTTTCTTGTCACACATGTTAGTAATTTTAATTAACATTTTTCTCAAATCAATGAATTTAGAAATAATTAACCATATTAGACATAGAGACAAAATAAAGTAATGTTTCTGTTCAGCGTTCAAAATGTAAAAACCCCCAAAATCAAATGGACGAGAGAGGGGTGGTTATAAGAAGGCCGCACCACGTTCACCAAGAGAGTTCAACTTCGTCCACCTAAGAAACAGTAACGTAAGACGACCCGCAACATAGTTGAAATGTAACATCGATGTAAAAACATACAATAAACACAAACAATCTTCATCGTCAAGTAATTATTATAGTTAGTTCGAACATTTTGGTCCTTCGAGCTGGATATCATCATCTAGAAATTATCCACATAATTTACCAAAAATTGATGCCAGCAGAACAACAAACACCAGGGAAGCGGCTGTGTGAGACGAGGGAATCTAGTCTTCTAACAACAGTCAGTTACCTGCGACCAACGGAAATTTAAGGTTAGACAATTTCTCCATTCCTAACATTTCCTATTTTTATTTCAAATTGTTTACTCTTCAATTGTTGCTTGTGCATTAATCACCCTATAAAAATGGCTGAACAATTAGCTGTATTAATAAAAAAGCGCAAGGTCCTTAAGGGCAATTTAACGCGTTTCACCACGTTTATTAATACGCTAGCAAATCGTGATAACATACAAGAAATAAAGCTTAGAGTATCAAAGTTAGACAGCATTTTAAACGAATTCACCGAGTTGCAAACTAATATAGAATTAATTGAAGATTCAGAAACTGACGAAATTGCTAATTTCGAAAATGCCTTGTTTTCTACAATAGCAAAGGCTCAAACTTTCATAGATCAAGCTATAAATCTAAATTTACCCGGTACTTCTCGTCAGTCATTTAATAGGTCAGGAATCGCAGTTGAAAATAACCTAGAACGTGCAATTAAATTACCAACCATAAATTTACCGTCCTTTAACGGCGATTACACGCCATGGGCAACATTTTTCGACACATTTAGGTTTTTAATTGATGATAACAATTCATTAAATGAAATGCAAAAATTTCATTATTTTAAATCATCATTGACTGGTGATGCATTGCTATTAATTGATGCCTTAACAATTACTAGAGATAATTATACCATTGCGTGGGACATGCTTAAAGAGCGGTATGAAAATAAGCGATTAATTGTTTACCACCACGTTCGCACTTTGTTTAATTTACCAGTAGTATTGCGTGATTCAGCTATTTCATTGCGTAATCTACTCAACAGTGTAAATGTAAACTTAACACCACTAAAAATCATGAACCTTCCATTCGATCAGTGGGATATACTTATGATCTATTTAATTACTTCAAAATTTGATGTAGCAACTAGTCGCGAATGGGAGTCTTCGCTAAAAACAAATGAGCTGCCATCAATGGACAACTTAATTAAATCCGGCTCGAAGGACCAAAATGTTCGAACTAACTATAATAATTACTCGACGATGAAGATTGTTTGTGTTTATTGTATGTTTTTACATCTCGATGTTACATTTCAACTATGTTGCGGGTCGTCTTACGTTACTGTCTCTTTGGTGGACGAAGTTGAACTCTCTTGGTGAACGTGTTACGGCATTCTTATAACCACCCCTCTCTCGTCCATTTGTCTTTGGGGGTTTTTACATTTTGAACGCTGAACAGTTTCATTTAGGGTTTGACGGTTTTTCAAACTCTGTTTTTAAAGTAAATTTGTCACATTTGAAAACCGGTTTTTAAATTAAGAAACGCGGTTTAAAGAATTCATATTATTATGTAAAAATTAATTTTAAACTTATTTGGTTTCCTATTCATTCTATGCAAAATTTAAACACTGAAATAAATTTGAAATTATTATTTGCTTTAGAAGAACGAATTTAAGAAAGAAGACAAGTAAATTAGCAACTCTTTTGCTGTATTTGCAAAATCCACAAAATATTTCTAGTTCAGCGAATAAATCTAGTGTACTTTCTCTAGCTTCAAAAACCGAAATTATTAAGTTATCTGGAAATATATTGTCTAGAATATTTCCAAATTCTTATGTGGAAACCGATTCTGATGAAGAGCAAATCGAAGAAACTACTCATCAGAGTAATGCTTTTTTAAAGGAAGCCATGGAAAATCAATTAATAAGTTTCTTGAAGACCCTTAAGAAAAACTTACAAATCCAAAGACGCTGAAAGCTGTATTATTTGAGGCAACGAATAAAAGAACAAAAAACTTAGATTGTTATTTGATGCCCTGAAAACTATAAAACCAAGCTCAGTAGCTAGTGAACGAGTATTTTCAATTTCAGGCAATATTGTGTCCAAAATACGAACAAGACTTAGCCACCGTTCAGTGGATATTTTATGTTTTTTAAAATCCTATTTTCTTAGGAGAAATTAAAATTATTGAAAATAATATAAATATTATTTAAAGTTTTTGTTTGAGTTTTCGTTATTTTGTGTAAGTAATATGTAATCTTTAATTTTATTTTATATTTTGACTTTGACTTTGACTTTGATATTTTTCGTTTTTTATTCTATTTTTTTTGACAAAAATTCGAAAACCGGCTTTTTTGGAAATCTTGAAATCGAAAATCGGTTTTTGTAGAGGTTTTTGTAGAAACCCTAGTTTCATTTAACCGATTATCTGTCCCCTAAACTAATTAAATTAGTCGATTGAATTCATTTATCTGTTTGTATACAAACCCGACGAACGTTATCATTTATCATGTAATCTGATATGAGTGTTATGAATCTTGTAGAGTGCGTTAGAAGTTCAATACACGTTGAAAACAACGTAACCTTTAAACTCTAATTTTATTTACATTCAATTTTAATTTTTCGTTCGAAACTGCACAAAATTAAAAGTGTGCTGAAATGTACATCGAGGTTTCGACTAAAAGTTTTAGGATTAATTAAATTATCTGTAGTAGCTGGAATTTATTTCATGGAATATTTTTGTCTTGCATTTGCATTTTACATTCTGTATACAAAAATACATGTCGAAAATATTTTCAAAAAATTGTGAAATTGTGAAAATGTCACAGTTGATCATAAAGTACGTGATTAATAATTTAGTACTTCTTTAATAAAGAAAAACTTACAAGATGAGAAATTGTATGCGTATTGAAGAACAGGTGAGAATGGACTTATGTAATATTGAATATTTCTTGTGGTAAAATTAAGGGCTTTAGTGTTTGAATTCAGAGAGAATGGTTGTGAACAAAATCTTAAAAAAAGGAAACGACGTCGAAGGATTATTGATTCAATATACGATTTTCTGAATATTGCGTTTAATTTAAAACGCTACTTATACAGGCTCATAACTTATTCACCATTGGTATCTCGTGAACGGAAAATGTTAGACAGTTGGTTAAATAGAAAAAAAAAAAAACATACTGCAAGATAAGGCCTACTAGCTTATGAATAGAAATGTTAAAAAACTTGAAAAGTTTGCGAGTTAATAATAAACAAATCAAAGTTTGAGGTTTAGAATTTTTTTATAACTAGCTTATAATAAATAATACGAAGATAAATTTTCCACATTATTAGGACACTTTTTTGTGCATTTATTATGGACTAGCTGTACGCGTTGCTGTGGCTCAGTCTGGCTCGCTTTTCACGTCGTCCACGTTACAATTAAAACATTATCAAAAATTTCGATGTAAACCTAGAAAATTTTTATTTTTATGTTTAATTTTGAGAAAGTAGTCACCATCGGACCGAGAAATGTAGTGATAACGGCGCATTAATAACTGTTTGGCTTTGTGAACAAATGAATTTTTTTTTTGCAAAAAATGCACGTACCACCCACGTGTCGCACACCGTTGAAAAGAGGAGAAAATTTCGCATCGGAAAATCGCGTCACAAAGGCACATTGCCGTTTGAAAAAGAAAAGTTATAAATTTTCTCGAAAAGCGGAAAATGCATTTAAAGCAAAAATTGAAATTTTCAATTGGTTTTCTCGTCTCCGATTCGTTCCACGCGAATTATGCCTCAATTTATCGCGATTTCAGCAAAAAAAACTGTATCAAATTTAGTACACATGCTTAATTTTTGCTGCTTTGGTACCCCAATAGCCAATTTGGTACAATTTTTCTTACGGTCTGTACAAATAAATTTAAAATAAATTTTCATTGCCTGCCACTATAGATGGCGCTAAACGTTGTTGTGAAGCTTTTCAGTATTTTCTGAACTAAAATATCGCGAAGGGCGTTGGGTTCTGTGAAGTAATGGACAAGTAGGTTCAACCTAATTTGAATTTTGGAAATTGTGGTTTTATTATTACATTAGTTATTTTTATAGATTTTTCATCAAACATCCTAAATTACCTACAACGTCACAATTTCTACTAATCCATCATTATAAACATCTTGTAGTATTAGCCAGTGGTGTAGCGAGGGGAGGGGGGCAAGGGGGGCATCATGCCCCGGGCGCTACTCACAAAGGGGCGCCAAATGGTCCGTCTTGTTTTCTCAATTACATTTTTTGTCTCAAATTTGAAGCCTAGCTTGAGCCTATGACTTTATTTATTTATTAATTTGCGAGTATATTTTACATATAATATTATATGGTTTTCGAATGGGGGGGGGGGGGGGGCGCTAAAAAGGTATTGTACCCCGGGCGCGAGTTAAGCTCACTACGCCACTGGTATGAGGAATCAGTTATTAATAATATGCAATTCCACAGGAGACAGCTGGCGCACATACTGGAGAAAGAAATACTTGAAAATTTAGAAAAGTCAGAAAAACATTTTGTTAAGTTTGTAGCATTGCAATTAATGGAAGTGGTTTTCATATTGAGAGGCATTCTATTTCGGCCTTGCATTTGAAAAAGTATAACGCAGCCAAAGTTACTCCAAGAGTTAATGTTAATTTAAGACTTCTAAATCGACAACTTGCGGACAAAACAAAATTATGAAACAGAAAATTTTCAAAAGATTTAATTTTTAACAAACTTCGACAAGAAAAGTTTTCTTTAATAATTGACGAGACAACGGACATTGTAATTAAAAAAAGTCATGTAATTCTTGCAAGATTTTTTGATAAAGACTTGAATTGTAAGACCACTTTGTTGATCTTTCAGAAGTAATCGATTCTTCAGCTAATTCTTTATTCAGCTCCATTAAGTCTATACTAGATTCAAATAGAATTCCATATGAAAACGAGAGACTGTGCTCTATCATTTGTATATAAATACGTCAAAATATCACTTTGTTTAAAGTTATTAAAGCGTCTTAAATATTCCTGTTTTTCGAATAATTTTACTGTCGTCGTTCACATGACTTTTTAAACATGTTTTTTATTTTTTATTTTTTCTATGGGGGTGTATTTATCGTGATTGGTTTTCAAATAAGAATTATATGATTGTCCTCTTATGGAGGATGTAAACGGTTTTATTGGTGGGATTTATGGATATCTTCACACCGGTGAATAAATCCATGTTCATGCTCTCTACATCTACGTTGTAACTTGATTATACGTTTCGGACGTTTTTGTCGAACCCGTTACGCTCTCTGCGCATCCAAACTGTCCGAATAACGTATCTTGAAAGAACTTGCAGATGGCTCTGAAGTAGTAATTCAGTTAGTTTAAAGTGGCTGGTACTCTGGTAATTGACTTAGTTGAAAATTATGCGTTTGCCAACAGAAATAATTCCACGTCTAGAAATCCATCGAATGAATTCCTAGTTGTAAACACTGTATTATAACGAAACTGAATTATACGACGAAAACTCGAGAAGCGTTCTTCATCAAAACGTTTTAATAACAACTTTGTGTTAAAAACTCTTAATATGGAAGCGTTTAATTTAAGTACAAGTCAAAGTGTTCCCGTCCGGATCGGTGACTTTAAGTTGCTATAACTACCATAACGTCTTTTAAAACCAACACAGGTATTCAGCAGGTACTCGGCGTTACGAATGAATTTTAACTTTAGACTTGGTTGAGAAATACTGTGTTAATTATACAATGAGATCAAGTAGAATTTGTGTAGCGGCATAAAATAAGTAATTAAATAATTATAATATAATAATACACAGACCAGCAGAAAAATTGAAGAATTATAATGGGATGAATAATTAAGGAAATATAACAGATTTTGCGATGTAAGTAATTCAGGATACCCATGACCTGCTTGTACTGAGGGAGTAACACATTCGTCCCATTAAAAGTTAAAACCAAATAAAGAATTCAAAAAGAAAAGGACAACCTAAACACACAGATAAACAGAACTCCACGAGTGTTCTTTTATTAGAATTATTTTACCTTAGATCACAGTTTCCCATTACTACTTAGAACAACATTAAATCGGAGGTGCAATTGCTACATTTTTAATTCGTATATTTTGTAACTTCATTTAATAATAATAATAATATCATTTATTGGTTCCAATAATAAATAAATAGAAAGAATACAAAATATATAAAAAGTACAGGAGAAAAAGAAACCAAAAGGATGCCACATCAGTTTTGCTGCAAAAACAGCTCCCTGTCCTTCCTTGTGGACCCTTATTATTTAAAATTACTTAATCTAAAAATTACCTAATCTAAACTACTTAAACTACTTAAACATAAACAGAGATATGATGAAAGGAAAAAAAAATATATATATATAGGTATATATAATAACTCATTACTTAGCTGATTATTCATTCATTTGTTTTTCGGCCTATCGAAAAATGACAAATAATTTGTTATTATTATTATTATGGAGATAACATTAATTAAACATACAGGATGATTCAACTTCGAGATATACAGGGTGAGTCACAACGTACGGAGGAGACTAAAAGGGTTGTAAGAGAAGAGCAAAATAAATATATTTTCTTAGTAAACTTTTGACCAAAACACAGTAACCAGAAAGTTACAGCAAGTTAAAGTTAAAGCGATTAATGAACATTCTGTACAAACTATGCTGACATTTTATTTAATTTAATTTAAATTCAAGATACCTGATTGTTATTTATACATGTAAAATTTAAAAAATTATAAAAATTTAAAAACATAAAAGTAGCAGCTATTTAATTGTTTTTAAAATGCTTAAATTAAAAAAAAAAAAAAACACTGATTCCTCATTAATATCAGTGGTATTCAAAAAGTGGGCGTTTATTTTTAAAAATTTTAAACTGATGCAACTTTCTTGTTATTGATTATTGGTTAAAAGTTTACTAAGAAAAAAATATTTATTTTGATGTTATATTACTACCCTTTCAATCTCCTCCGTACGTTATGACTCACCCTGTATACGTAAAAAAATAAAAAAGGCAGTATTTTGTTTTTTTGCTTGTAACTTGTTTTTTATTTAGACAGAAAACATTTAAAAGTACTTACTTACAGTTAATCAGAATTTTCATGAATCGTTTCGTTTTCTTCTCCATAATCATTTTTTTTTTTTATGGACGCCAGTTTAGTTTTTTTCGTCATAATAATAGTATAAAATTTCTAATTTGTAAAACATATATACATTTACTACACTATATTACGTTCGTAAATTCGGAGGAGTAAAAAAATTCTCAACTTAAAAAATTCGCTCAGATTGGCTACTTGCGAGACACGTTTACACGGCGTAAATTGCCGTGTTCGGAACCAGATTTCCGGTATTTAATGTTTACATGTGTGACAGCTGACAGTTGTCGATTTTAGTATTTAGTCATTTATTGTTTATTAACAATATAAAGCGGCAAGGTGAATTAATCAGTTCAATTTGAATGGATTCAAATTCAGGGACAAGTACTGTAGTTTGACCGACAAGGAAACGCTCCCGTCGGGGCGGGGGAGGGGGTCATTTATCAATAAACTTAGTTTAAACAAGTTCTCCAAATTATTTGATTGGTAAATAGTAGTAAATAATTATTAATAAACAAAAAAAATATGTTTTGAAATTAAAAATTTATTACATTTTTCTCCTTTAAAAGTGATTGTAGATATTAAGAAAGTGTGTGTTTTATTAACTTTTCATAATGAAAGAAAAAAATACACAAAATCTAACAGAAAATTGCACGGAATCGCATCTAACAATAGTAGAATTGGACGTCTAAATAATACGATCAGTACTCCTCGGAATTTATGAACATAGTATAGATGCACAAATAAACCAACACGTTCGTGGTAAATGTGGATTTGAAGCGATTTGGCGAGTTGAGAATTAATGATGATGATAATTGATAATGATAATTAATGATGAATTCGTGTACACGTAAGAATAATTATTAGTCAAAATGATAATAAATTATAATTAAATGAACTCGCGCTTGTACAGTTGCTTGATTTTCATACGCTCTTCGAGATTTACAAAACTAATTTGCAAAACTGTTTAATATTCTTAACTAGTAAAAAAATTGATTGTTGCCTTTCTGGATATATTTGTTGGTATGCTTTGCTAGCACTTAATTTCTAGTTGCTAGTTTTGCTAGTTTTTTAATTTCTATTTGACTATGGGCATTTTTATAATTTCTTGACCTACTCTTTAAGCACAAGAAACAATAAACTCTTGACAGTAATTAAGCACAAGAAACAATAAACTCTTGACAGTAACAGAAGTAATAAAATTGAATGACGACAAAACATACACATAAAGTTTTTTTTTGTAATTTTAGGTTTCAGTTTAAAGTAAAACAAGAAGTATTTTTATATCGTTGAAATCAGAATGAAATGGACTATTAAATGACGTAAAAATCTAACAAACCGTCTATAAGAAAAAACAAACTTGATGATGGTTTTAAGAAATCGAAACGTTTTTTACATCTAACCAATGCTCCTGGCTCATATTTCTATTTAGATTATTGAACAACATAATATTTTTCAACTTTTCCTAATTTAAACCTACCTACGTTGTGTAAGTTCAGGTCTAGGCAAATTCAGGTCGTTATTTCGGCGAGTAGTCTATAAATGTTTATCATTTCGCAAGGGTGTAGCCCATTAATAAATAAAAGGAACAAAGTCTGTCCAAGAACCGAGCCCTGCGGCACTCTACAATTAATTAATTGAAGACATGAACCAGTAGTTTGACGCGCCACGAAAGCCATAATTTTGAATGCCCATAACATTCCTTTAAGAATCAACAGTTATTCGCTATCGCTTTGGGAAACTGAAATAATATTTTTGAGTAGATCCGAGCCAACTCAACCGGATGTCGTTTTCCCCGGTCGCAAAGGTAACTTACGTTTCGTAACGTTTCCGTTGGCGTCCGTGTGTTTTGAAAACAGACGCGCTCGAGCTTTGGCTCTGTTAATAAATTATATTCAAATTTATACAGCGAGTGATGATCGCGACCGTGACGACGTCTGTATGCACTTTCCGGACTTTTTTTTTTAAATAAACACGATTTTAAAATTTATGTACATTTAAAAGTAAAATTGAACGTTAAATACATTCAGTAGTTCACAAATTCTAAACATAATGGATAGTCAGCATGGATAAAAAGCAGATTTGTAAATCTCGCCCTGTGGTTGTGTTATAGGTTTAAGATGACTTGTTTATGTATTTGACTTGTTTGTATCTTATATTCTTATAATGCAATAAAGACACTTCATTATTATTATACTTACTTTTCTCCAATCATATTCAACCATATATTTAACACTATTATTGTTTTATTATACTATGGTTGCACGAAAGTTTTAGAATATACAGCCTTTTGCATTTAAAATTAGATATTATGGAGGTATTCCATCTAAACCTTAAGATCACTTGTTTGAATTTTTTTATCGCCTATATGTTAGGTTATTATAGTTAGTTGCGTCTTTTGCCGCCAATGCATGTCACGTCGTATCTGAAAAATTAGCTGAAATCAAACTGGGTTTCTTGATTACACGAACATACAGGCTGTTCAATGTTATCGGCGCACTATTGCTATCTTCGTTATTTTTGGAGCTACAGAGTCGGTTAAATTAGCAAAGATACAGTGATTTTTCCGCTGATTACCATCTTTCACACAAAAAAAACAATTGCGCATCACATTTCAGAGCCAACTCAGATAGATTTTTTTAAATGGAACACCCTATATATTTATGTAGCAGTCGGTAGAAAATGACATTTTGCACAAAATCTTCTTATACTACTATAACCCAGAAATGAAAAACAAAAGAGCTACGACGAAATTAATACAGGTCACCGCACATGTGATAACTTTGTTAGTAGAGAAGCTACAGTGTTGGTCAATACATCAAAAATGTGTAGTTTTTTCTACTGATTACAACGAAAAAAACAGTTGCGAGTCGCATTTTGCTGCTTTGATACTCATTTACTTATTTTATATTAAAATTTGGCCTTTCATCTTACGGTTGTACTATTAGAAGAGTATTCTATGTAAAATTTAACTTTTTATCAATTAAAATAT
>JAFFZR010016468.1:0-18523 GCA_018397195.1 Lethrus apterus | reverse complement strand
CTGTATTAATGTCGTCGTAGCTCTTTTGTTTTTCATTTCTGGGTTATAGTAGTATAAGAAGATTTTGTGCAAAATTTCATTTTCCACCGACTGCTACATAAATATACAGGCTGTTCCATTAAAAAAAATCTAATTATCTGAGTTGGCTCTGAAATGTGATGCGCAATTGTTTTTTTGTGTGGACCGTTGTAATTAGCGGAAAAATCACTGCATCTTTGCTAATTTAACTGACTCTGTAGTTCCAAAAAGTAGTGCACAGATAACTTTGAACAGCCTGTATAATATGTTGTATAATTTGCATTTATTTACAAAAGGGTTATGTAATTTACAAAAATAAATAAACAATCTTATAGTAATGCAGTTTAAAACAATAGAAGATTTTCTTATAACTGTTATATCGATCGGCACAAATAGATCCTTGCTTTTCCAAAAGTACGTTGAAATTTTTGGATACTTTGTACAGCGTAATTTTAATTTGAGAAGTATCGTTAGAAGTATTATTTCTTTTAAAACTCAAGACTGAGTGCAATTTTACTAGTAATTAGGTTCTGTCTTTTATAAGGAAATATATTCCTAGGTTAGAATAAATACAATTGTGCAAATTTAAAAAAAAAATCAGTATAATTACACTAGAACTTTGTTCTACCCACGCATTATTATAAATAGATGGTAATAACATGCTTTTACTTCCTATGGAAATAGTTTTATCAAAAAATGATCATGAACATTTTGTGAAGTGAATATATGAAATGATTTATAAATAAATTTTGTCCTTCAAGAAATAGCTATCCAAAAGTTATTTTATGAGATTGTGGTATTAAGTATGCAATAATACTTAGTTTAAAAAAGTTTTTCAAAAAATTTAAACAAATAAAAATTTTGCGAATGTCATAATTGGATTTAACCTAAATATTTAAACAGGAATAATTAAAAAATTGATGAATAACTTTTGTCCTTCAAGAAGTAGCTCTATAAAAGTTATTTTATGGAATACACCCATTTTTGAATTTAGTATGAAATAATAAAATCATATGGCAATTTAAAAAAATTGAAAAATTTTATTGTTTTCAGAAACAAAGTTTTAAAATTTCATATTTGAATTTAAGCTTAATATTTAAACTGGCCATCTTCATTTGAATGAATGGGTGCCCCCAATCAGTAACTGAATTTCAAAATGTTGATTTATTAGTTTCCGTAACAATCAGGTGTTGAGGATTTATTTCAAGGGAATGAGGAAACGACACCGTAAAAGCAAAATTTTTTTTTTATGAAAGAAGAAACCTGGATTAGAAGTCAAAAATGTTATGTTTTATGTATAGGTATACGAAATTATTTGTTCGCAAATCATATTAATGTGAAAAACTCAAAAAATATGTTTAATGTATTATCTGAAAAGCTTTTAAGCATTTTTTAAAATTTTGTGAATTCTGACGTGCATTATTAAAAATTAATATAAATCAATAAATAGCTTTTAAAATAATGTAGTAAAAAACAAGTTTCAAAAATTTGCAACAGTCATTAACACAACATCAAACCTTACCTTTTTCATTCGTTGCCTTTCTTCTTAAATATTCAAACAAAATTTGTACTTTATATTGCAATTATTAAAAATATCACATTAAACATACTTAAAACATAAAAAAACAATTTGAAAATTAGAACAACAAAAATAATAAAAATCACAAATTGAAAACTTAAACTGAACAAAATATTTAATTCGATTCAATTAACATACAATAATAATAAATTTTTTGCAAATTTAATGACTAGGTTAGATTGATGTTTAGTTTCGTCAGCATGCGCTCTTTGCCGTGATAAAATTTTGTTTTTGGAGACGCGTCTTTATCAACGGCAGGAATAGAACTGCATGCGCCCGAACTCACGGACGGTTTCCTTACTGTATTATGCAATAGGGTGTTGAGCTTTGGATACGTATAAAGCTCGCGCCTTCGTTGACGCTTGCGCGTTGACGAACGGTTAAAAAAACTGTGTGTGTATTGTTGTAGTAGGTGATTCATTAATTATGCATTTGTAGATAATACAGGTGTTTCGATTGTTCGTTTCGTTACATAATTTATGAAAGAAAAATTGTTAAATTGATTGTGAATCAACGACACCTTCGAGGAAAACATAATTATCCTATTACAGAAAATAGCGTTTGGTAACTTTTACAAAACGATATACATTTATTGAATTTTTTACAGGGTCATTCTGAAATATGTCGCACTAAGAGGTGATAGCTGCTCTTAACCCAAACCCATATCCGCAAAAACGGCAGTCCCATTTAAATATTTCAAAAAAAAATGTTTATATGGGTCTTCAGTTCTAAGTACTGTCCGGAGTGCATTTCAAAATGGTTTGCGTTGAAAATAAACTTTCTATGGCGGGAATAACATGAAATGTTTATTGTCGATAATTGAGCATTAGTTTCATATTTTACTCAAAACTATTTTTTTCTGACAAACATAGCACCGTCATTTTTGCATATTTGAGGTTGGTCTATGGTCAGCTATTACCTATTAAAATAGGACTTATTTCAAAATGAAACTGTACACAGGACATATTCATAAAACCCTCATTAAAAGTTTTTGTCGGCTATTGTTAATGGTGTTCTATTCATGTTAAGTTTGTGCAAAGAAAAAATACTTCCGGTTATACCGGAAGTCACACCGATTTCTATATTTCAAAAGTCAAGGTTTATTTTTTGTTGCGTTTTAAGATTTAAGACGTTAATAGTTAAATTAGCAGGTTCCTCCCACCTAAAATGGGGGGGGGGTATAGGCACTTACAGATTAAGAAGAAGAATATAGTTAAATTTCGATAAGCATTCTTTCTACTTACTTGGAAAATCACAGTCCAAAATTTGTTGCAGTTTCAATTCAAGCATGTCAAATTTCGTTTTTTTTTTTGTGTTTTTGGTGCTGGCCCGACTGTATCATAAGCTGATCAAGCTTGTCAATCACCAGGAAAAATTCTTCCCCAGGCGCGATCAAACCCATAGTTTCTCACACTGTGAGTCCGGCCTTCTTACCACTAGACCACTGAACTTTTATTTATTTGTTATTTTTGATAGACTTTTTTTCGTAGTTTTTGGTGGGAAATCATTTAAATTTTAAATTTAATCGTTTTTCATAAAAAACTTTGGAATTGTCATTATTTCAATTGAGATAGTGTTAGTGATAAGTGATATAGTGATATGTGTTGTCTTCCATTGCATAAGACAACACTTATCTACTACTATCAACGGACTCATAGAGAACGTTTTCAAATATTATAGAAAGGTGTATACAGACTGGGATTAAAGTACGGAATATTTAAAAAAAAAGCGAACTCAGCCGGTTTTTTAAAAAACGCTGAAACAGGTCGATTTCATTTTTTAAAAATACACATTAATATTGGCGACTCACCTTCCGACTTTCATTTGTTTTTTAGTTATGACGTCATCACAACAAAATTTCATGACAATATAGATTTTTTGTAATGGAATTTGATAGTGATTTTTCTTCCCTTTATGACCATGCAAATAAAAAATCGACTTGAACATTTATTTAGGATGTTGAAAGGATTCTCGTGCTTTCAACGAGAGCAGATCTGTCCTCATATGCTTCCGGTGACCATAGCGACATTAACAAGAAAACCAACAATGTTTAGTTACAAAATTGTTATTAATTAAAAAAATTTGGTGATTTTAAATAACTGAATAAGAAGAAATATTTTAAAAACCAGTGGCCCAAATATTTAATTACTTCTATTCTATAGTTATGGGTCGATGACGAGACATAAGAAGACAAGCCATAAGGAAAAAGTTCCTAGAAAGTAAATACCAAATAAAATTTCTTTTTATAGACAGATGAATTGAATAAAATCCCAGAAGTCCACTTTTCACTTAAAATTTTGATCCCCATTAAACAATTATTACAACAATAAAAATTCCTTTAGATTCAAAATTTTGTTAATTCCGCTCGTTTTAATTAGTTAATTTAACACCAATTTCAAAGATAAAAAAATAAACAGTCGTGAAATTTTCAAAAATTGAAAATTAAAAAGACCATTTATGTTTTTAAATTTACTTACGCAACTCTCGTTATGTGAAAATTATAACATACAATTATTTATACATATGAATTAGAAGCGTAAACATTATGTTGCTGTATGCGGTAAATTGTGTATAGCAATAATTTTATTAAATCTTTTTTTTTTATAATCACTAAATTATAAAACGAAAATTAAAATCTTTACTATAAGCACCGATTTGTTCGTAGATGGTATATATATAGGCATGTGACGTCAGAAGCACGTGTGAAGAGGTGATTTTTCACCTGTCAACGACAGGACCTGAGCGAACAGCTCTTCAACACTCCTCATAAGGCTCCTGCGCAAGCTTTGGCAAAAACTAATCCTCACTGTTCCTACATTGTATTATGTATTATATGTGAGTTACTACACAATTAACTCGATAAATTAACTTTGACAAATAATTTTATATAAGCAATAGACAAGCGCCATTACATGGGGATAAAATTAAAAAATATGTTATCTGCTTGCATGCATAGTTTAAAAATGCTTTTAAAATACACCCAAAATGCAAAGAAAATTATATTTCATATTTTATTCACAACTTCATAATTATTTAAAATATTTTGTCACCGAATTCATAACAAATTTTCAAAATTAACAATACTTGATTGATAAAAGACGAACACCTAATAAAACCAATACAGTGTGGTGATAAAGTTTGGAACAAAATTTATAAAATGTTTTTAAGAAAATCACTCGGACAGGTCAATTTTTGTTTTTGAAATGCCGTCTTCTGGCGTTAATTTTTTTGGAATGTCGTCATTTGTTTTTGTACAATGACGTCATCATAATTTTTTTTAAATGACTACCCCCACTTTTTTCTTCTGTTTTTAATAGACCTTCTTACTACTTAAACGGTGATGTAAAAAAATTGGTACCTTGCATAACAATTTTTTTGAATAAATAACATAAATTTTTTCTTTTAAACAAAAAATTTAATTTTTTGAAGAAAAAAGGTTATTTTTTTCAGAAAAGTTCTTATGTAAAGAATTAATTCGGTAATCACCACTTAAACATCAAGGAGGTCTAAAGCAAAAGAAAAAAATAAAAGGTGTCATTTAAAAAAATCGATAATGACGTCATTGCACCTTAAAGCTTCGATCTTCGTCTTAGATACATAAATTACTGTTATTTGCTTTAATTTAGAATGTTTACGATTATTATTTATACTAAATTATAACGATCTGAAGTAAATGTGTCATTTACTCAAAAAAATTGTTATATGAGGTACCAATTTTTTTACATCACCGTTTAAGTAGTAAGAAGGTCTATTAAAAACAGAAGAAAAAAGTGGGGGTTGTCATTTAAAAAAGTTTATGATGACGTCATTGTGCAAAAACAAATGACGTCATTCCAAAAAAAAATTAACGTCAGAAGACGGCATTTTAAAAACAAAAATTGACCTGTCCGAGCGATTTTCTTAAAAACATTATAAAACGATTTTATGAATTTTGTTCTAAACTTTATCACCACACTGTATATTCCTTATTGTTAGTTTCCAAAATTGTTTTGTTACAAAACTCTGCCGAGAAAGAAATAACTTCCAATTAATATTAAATAAAATATTTGATGATTGTTTGAAAATACCATGAACGAAATGGTGATTATTTACTAAGAGATGAAATTTTCATAGTTATATGGTTCCTGATAACCAGGAGAGAACGTATACATATTGGAACAATAGAATAGTCTTTGCTTAAAATAATTGAAACCTGTTTGTTTGATTTCATTTATTTGGTATTATAATGGTTACCATATCGACTGTTCAATGACAAAATACTAAATGAAAAATAATTAATACACAAAAACACATGTAGCATAGCGTTCCATGTTCCATATTAAACTATAAAAAAATTGACTTCATCTACCTACATAATTAATCATAAAATGTTGGGAATATATTTTTTTGGTTCACAAAACAATAGAAAAATTGTTTTCAATGTTTATTGTCCTTTCATAAAGAAGGCCTTTTTCTGATAACAGGTGTAAAATTTAAAAAAACATGTTATGCCAAAATAAAAGAAACTTCATTTAATTTAATATGATACGCAGAAATCCATTATTAATTACGTGTTAAAACTACAGTTGATTAACACGACGTGAATTTAAAAAAAAAAATGATACGCTTGATTAAAAATATGAAATTGAAAAATCATCAAAGTTAAGTACACATAAGCGCACTAGGGCACAAGAGGCTGCGTTTGAAGGCAGTGGACGCCATATTGGAAAACAAATTGCACGCGCTGGTGCTGACAGCCGCTAGATGTCTCAAAGAGCGGACTCACAAAGCGCTTCTGTGTCTGACAACTTCAACAACTTCGAGGTTCGTTTGTTCGTAGCAGAAAAACAACTGTTCACTGGATTATGCTCTAGATTGAAAATCTAAAACGTTATATTGAATTTATTTTAGTTTACTAACTTCGTGACGGTCTATTTTCTTTAATATAGTTTTAACAGGTAGCGTGCATGTTTTTGAAATGTGCAAAAAATTAATTAAACTTCGACAAACTAACTTATGGGCATAATAAGACTAGCATGTGACAAGACAATTTATTGTTTTATAACGAATTTGTTACACGTTGTAATATATAATAAATATTAAATGCAATTTATTTTTATTTTAATTTTCGTTTTCAGGTATTTAGACGCTTTTTTAAAAAAACGCTCGGACAGGTCAATTTTCTTTGGAAGGGGGACAAATCTTTTAGCTATTTGTAGTCACCTAGTTGCAACCCTGAAAAGGGGGTTCACCATAAAATTTTTAAATGGAAAGTGGTATTTTCAAACCTATCATTTGAAAGATCGTTAGGCTTTACAGATGTGTTTGAATTTTTGAATTCTGATCATTACTTCCCGAGTTATTGAGCTCTGAATATTCAAACTTTTTTCATTTTTTACCAGGTCTGTAACTAACAAAAAGCAAAATGCTCCAAACCGAGTAGACACCCCTTGCTATTTCAAAATTTTGGGGCAAACCGTGTGTCCTTGCAAAGAAAATTCACCTGTTTCAGTATTTTTTAAGTAACTAATCTCCAAGGTGTCATAAAAAATGAAGAAAGTCTGAATATTCAAAGCTCACTAACTCGGGAAGTAATGATCAGAATTCAAAAATTCAAACACATCTCTAAAGCCCATCGATTGCTCTGATAGGTTTGAAAATACCACTTTCCATTTAAAAATTTTATGGTGAACAATTTTATGATGGACAAATGTTTTAGCTATTTGTAGTCACCTAGTTGAAATCGTAAAAGGGGGGGGATTTTAGGGTTTCAACTAGGTGACTACAAATAGCTAAAACATTTCTCCCCCACAAAATTGAATTCTTTTAGTCATTTCTTTCCAATATATAACGTCCAAATCTCAAATGTTAAGTATGGGGTTGACAAAGAAATCTATGAAATTATTTTTATGTAAGCTGTAACCATCACCACTTTTATAAGCAACTCTTAGGTTAAATTATAGAAATAAAATAAACAACAAAATAAAGTTTACATGTTAAAACATTTTTTAAAATGTAGAAAAGTGCAAAAAATTATTATTATAGAGATTTAAGTTTTTTTGTATAATTTTAACTCATTAATTATCGAATTAAATATCATGTTTCTCTTCGCTGAATCAACCTGTATACAAATATAAAACAGATAACGTCCATTACCCGTTAGATCGGATAATCTTTACCAACGCCAGGTGTCAAGCAAACGCTTCGAAAACACTCGACGATATTCATGCGCGCAACTTGGAATTCATTCATAATATCGAATCTTGAACTTGTCGCTCGAGGCACCACCAACAAACACCAACGCTCGCACGATACTCCGAATTATACCCACGTGCTAAACTTTTTAATTGACTTTATCTGAACCATTATTCTAATCGGACGACCATTTATCGAATCATTTGAATAATTTACTGCAGATTATCGAAGAGATCTGACTAATATGATATATTCACGGGACGTAGGCCATCCTTAGGTTGTTTTTAATGACACCCGCCGCCGACCGAATCGCTTTCTTCATTTCAATGTAATGGTACCGGAATTTAAATTATTCCGCATTTTATACAAGTAATTAAAGGAATGTCGGTTAAAAACGCTTGTAAGTAACGTTGGCTTGTTAGAAATTGTCCTTATTAAACTATAATTTTACTTAATTAAGTCAGCGCGTACTAATGCCAGAGGCTATCAGTATCATTAATACGTTCCATATATGAAATGAAATTTCCTATAAATGCTAGGTATGTGACGCTATTTGACGCAATGTTGTAAAATGTTATGCTATTTTAAAATGAAATGTAATTATATTAAATTGATGGTATATCAAAGTTTGTTTCGGTTTCTCGTCTATCTTTTATTAATGATCTTTATGGTTACATTTTTATTTAATTGAGCAATTGGGGAATACTTCTTCCTAGGCTTCTCACATGTTTAAATAATTTCTATTGAATGAAATCGCCTTTAGAAACAAGCAGGTAAAAAATTATAAAAATGTTTGGAGAAAGTCGTGCTAAACCCAAAACGTTTCTAGTCACATCATTTGACGTAACATACATTCATTGTACATATTGAACTTGCTTAGATATTGCTTAGAAGCCAAAGTATGGCTAAAAGATATATAAAAAAAAAAACAAAACTTAAAAATGCCGTGCCTTGAAAATGCAACGTATTGACATGACTTGTTGTCTTTTTTGAATCATACTTCATATTTTTTATTGAGACTTTCAATGGAGCAGTAATCAAACATTTCGACTATAAAGCGTTTCAAAAGTTTCGATAAAATGGCAAAATTAATGGTAACATATGGGACAATTCAATTCGAGGAAATAATTCTATCGACAGTTAATGTATCTATGTATCTATATTATGGTGACCATACAAAAAACATTTCGCTGTATTGCCCGGAATAATAGCAAGCTGTACAGCATGCATATTTTAATTACGGAGCGAACCCAATACACATACCATCTATCTTTGTACTCCTTTTAAATTTCAATTACGGAGCGAACCCAACCAGACGTCAGTGTTTCTAACTATATATTTAATTCGAGGCAGGGGAGCGGGAGTTTGAATGTGTGAACAGCATTAATGGATTGGAAATCTGGTCACCCCAATCTACATATATAGTGTGACATGCGCACTCAAATGTCTTCAATATTATAAAAGAGAAAATTAAAGACAGGACGTACTAAACTGAGAATGCTTGATAATATGAAAGAAAAAAAAATTGAACATAATTCTTTTTTTCATAAACGTGTAATTGATTAATGTTTGTTTTAGTTTGTTTCTTCTAAAATAATAAATTGAAATTCAAACTGTATACATTAAGCGTGCATATTAAATAAAAACAAAATTTCGTTAACCAAAAATAAATTTTCCTTAAAACAAAAATGTTGCCAGATAGCAACAGTAGATTTAGCAATAAAACATTTGAAAATATTTACGAAACTTTTTAATTCACGAAGGATTAAATTGTATGAAGAAAATATGTGAATTCTCCACAATCGGGGAGATTATTCAAAACTGAACCAAACCTCAACCATTCAGTTAGGTTAGATTGCATTCAATTCCCTTAGGTTCGAATCTATTCAATTCAGTTAATGGGCTTCAGTTTGATTCAATAATTTTCGATTCGATTAAAATTGATGGGTTTGATTAAGTTTGCAACAACAGGTTTAACAATAAGAAATTTGAAAATATTTACGAAAGTTTTTAATTCATGAAGGATTAAATTGTATAAAGAAAATATGTGAATTCTCCCTAATCCAGACGGAGATTATTCAAAGTCAAATTGAACGAAAACTCAACCATTCAGTTAGGTTGGATTGCATTCAATTCCCTTAGGTTCGAATGTATTCAATTCAGAGTTAATGGGCTTCAGTTTGATTCGATAATTTCGGATTCGATTAAAATTGATGACTTTGTATAACTTTAAGGTTAAAGCCAACCCAACCAAATACACCCAAGAAAATCCAAACGAATTTAAATCAAAACCCAACTCTTTAAAGCTTAATTATTTTTTTGTAATTTTAAGTTCCCTATTTGTAATTGTAAGTGTTATGCATCGATATTAATATTATTATTATTATTTCAAATTCTTGGTTGTCATTGCTTGAAATTATTATTATTAACATTAAGGACATTATATACAGGGTGAGTCATAACGTACGGAGGAGACTAAAAGGGTAGTAAGAGAAGACCAAAATAAACATTTTTTCTTAGTAAACTTTTGACCAAAACACAGTTAAAGTTAAATCGATTAATGAACTTTCTGTACAAACTATGCTAATAACTGCCATTTTAAATTTAAATTGAAGTTGTAAAATTTAAAAAAAATATATAAAAATTTAAAAACATAAAAGTAGCAGCTATTTAATTGTTTTTAAAATGCTTAAATTAAAAAAAAAAAAAACACTGATTCCTCATTAATATCAGTGGTATTCAAAAGCGGTCGTTAATTTTCAAAAATTTTAAACTGTGGTAACTTCCTTGTTATTGATCTTTGGTAAAAGTTTACTAAAAAAAATATTTATTTTGATTTTATATTACTACCCTTTCAATCTCCTCTGTACGTTATGACTCATCCTGTATAAGTCTAATCTATATTTACTCTCACGTACTTGTACCTTCCTTCCGTTTCTATTACAAATTTGGAAACAATCTGCGAGTTTTTCGCTTCAACTCTACTCTTTGTCTTCTACCTCCTCTTTAATTTTCTCAAATAATCTAATAATCTTCCACAGTCTTCATTAAACTATGCAAAATAATCCGAATCAGCAAATATGGAATGTATTAATAAAAAAAATGCAACCTTACGAAAAAAATGTTGTACTTTAATTATCAATAAATAAAATAAATGGAAACATAAATTTATATGTAAAATAGTGTTCTTATTGTTGTGTAGGTGTTACAAATACACCACAACATGATTTTTATTCCTCTTAACTGTTAAGTGGTCGGAGCACTTAACATTTTTAAATTCAATTGCCGTGTAATACAAATGTTTTGTTGCAACAATAAATTTCACAACAAAGAAAGGTCAAAATAATCAAATTCGTCTCTCCGTGCAACAACTATAGCCATGTATTTCCACAATTATCATTTTATGGTAATTTATCGTAATCGTTACTATAAATTAGTTTATAACGCACGATACGGATAACCTTAGCTGTTGTTTATTATCGCAGTTTTGTTATTATAACTAACTGCCAAACATGATTAATATCGTCTCGTAATTACAACAACTTGTAATGTTTTCGTTTACGGTACACATCAAAGGAAACATTATGTGATATGCAAATTTTTGATTTATTAATGTGAATATGTAGGAAATAATGTGTCAACACTTCGACGTTGTGCTTCTCACCTGCACTTAACTAAGTGTGCAAACTGAAAAGTTTCTTCGTATGTACACATTCCATTTAATATCGAAAATGTTTTATTAAAAAAAAAAAAAAACAATTATAAAGTAGAAATACTTTAAACATAAATATTTCATTTGTTATTGTATAATAATCAAACAATGCAAATTTTTAGCAATTTCCTAGAGACATTTATTACAAACATAAATTTTTAAAAGACATAAAAACCTAAACAATTAAATGAATTTTATTTTCCCAGAAATGCCACACATAATTTGTAGTCCGGTCGAGTACGTAAACGCTTTTTCAAAATCCACCTTGTCTATTGTTCGCCAATAAGGCATATCGATGCATCGGCAATAAATCCTTCGGCTAATTAAGCTGGACATGCGTAATGTTGCAATCTGTCTGAGTTTGTCAGGGCGCCCCCTCAATCAGGCTTAAAAGGCACGCTCGTATTAATTGCCCCAAATATGCGCCGATTTATCTGCAGATAGATCTAAATTAATACGATTCGAAAATAAATTAACAACCTATTTGACTTTGATGATTAGGTATGCAAATATTTTTATTTCTTTTATTTCTTTTATAAAAATAAATAGACGAAAAAGATTATTATTGTTTATTGGAGAATTACAAAGCTTTCACAGAAAAACCTTTTTCTGTAAAATGGTTAAATTGGTTTGAATTTCTGACTCAACTTGTCGATCAAGTCCATCCCAACCTAAGAAACTTACTGTTGACAGTGGCGTATTTTTGCATTTGAAGGAAGTAAATAAAATTTAGTGAGTATATTTTTTCATCATAATATTTTGGGGGTCCCTACCAACCTAGTTAACTCAATCTAACTGTTGAGTCAGATAAACCTAAAGAACTCAATGTAACTGGTGAGTTGGTCAAACCAATCCCCCTTTAAAAATATATAAAAAATTAGTTGGATTTAGTCGATTAAATTTGGATTTAATAAATAGGTTGGGTTTAACTGCAACATCACCAGTTGTACCAACGCAAGTTTAATTATTATGAAGTTATTTTCTTATAAACAATTATTATAACGATATTTGTGAGAAAAGTTTGTATAGAAAATAACTCGATATTAGTGAAGTCGTTAATCAATCCAATAATTCACAGTTGGGTTGGGTTTGAATGATTATGTAGGATTTAAATTGAGTTGGAATAGCCGTGTGCCTTTCGTGTTTGTTTAGAAAACTTCAACTCCCAATTCAACCCAAAGCGCGAAAAAACTTTTTATAAATTAGCGGAAGAGAGAAATCTCATATTTTGACTTACACATCGCTATGCTTCTTCTTTCTTTACAGCGTCCACTCCTTGATAGTTTTCTTCTTATTTATTCATTTTTTCTTTGCTGTGACTTTATTCTAAATCTCGCTATAAAATCTTGAAAAGTATGGGGAGGATCAAAAGGTAAACGCAAGATAATAATAATAATAATAACACCTTTATTGTCCAACAGGTAGTTCCACCATTTACAGGAGAAAATGTACAAAAGAAATAATTCATAAATCAATATTATTACAGTTATGTATACAAAACATATAAATATATGTAGAAGATATAAAAGATACAAAATATGCAAATAAAAAAAAGCGTAGTATTATGTAATGTAGGGATCTTCGAAGGATAAAGCTGATAAATGGGATACGTGTGAAATCAAGAAACAATATGAGAAAAATTTGGATAAAATATATGAGAGATAAAAAGTAAAAGGAAATTTCAAATTATTGAGGAATGTTTAATCCCCAATATACATAAAAATAAGAACATCGTATGTTCTCTCTATAAGGTGCGATATTGGGGAGCAGTGACAACATCAGCGGGATGCAAAGGCGCAATTATTCCCCCGTATCCTCCTGTTTCACAAAAATGATTGATTTCATATTCATTATAATTTTCAGTTGCGAAACGAATCCAACCAACATATTTTTGAAAGACGTCATGGCCCTTTGAATTTTTTAAATTCGTATTAAATGAAGCCTCCGCCAAGAATATGGATTAGATCCTCATATGTTTATACAGGAGGGTTTAAAGTATGGAATATTACAAAAAAAGGGAACTCAACAAAAAAAAACGCTGAAACAGATCAATTTTATTTTTTAAAAATACACATTAATATGTGCGATTCACATTCCGACTTTCATTTGTTTTGTAGTTATGACGTAATCACAAAAAATTTTAAATGACAATATATTTTTTTTTGTTGAGGAGTCCGAAAGTAATTTTTCTTCCCTTTATGACCTGCAAATAGATCATAAGGTTGCACAAAAAAAATCTGATAAAATCGAGCAGAACATTTAATATTGATAGTATTTTTAAAAAATAAAATCGACCTGTCTCAGCGTTTTTCAAAAAACCGGTTGAGTTCGGTTTTTAAATATTCCATACTTTAATCCCAATCTGTAAATGAAAGTCTAAAAGTAAGAAGTTGCACTCTTTGGTAAATTTCTGGAAAATGGAAATAATAATAGATCGAATTCAATAGTCTTTATCGATCTCTCTCTTGCTCTTTTTTCACTCTTGCTCTTGCATTACTTAAATTTATTAGACCTCCAGATTTGTATATCAATGTTAACATTGACACATTGTAACACACATTGTAAAGATATAAGAAATTTAAAACGGTGAAAATTCATTTATTTTCTTATTTTATAATTTACAATTTTCCAATGATGATGACAACTTTATTGTTGAAATATGGATTTCAGTTCTAAAAATCTTTGTAGTATGGGTTAGATTTGTTCATATTGGTGATTGAAAAAAGCGTTTTTCAAACTATATTTAAGGGAATTGTCCTGCCAGATATGAAGTTTCTTACAAAATTAAGATTTTATCAATAACATTCATTAAAACAATGTATACAATAAGTTCTACTGAAACAAATTCGAAATGTGCAGTCATTTCTTTGTGACGTAATGTCGTAATGGTTTTTCCGGTCGCCCCTTCAATCAGGCTTAAAAGCACGGTCGTATTAATCGCTCCAGATATGCTCCGATTTATCTGCAGATAGATCTAAATTAATACGATTCGAAAAGAAACTGACATCCTATTTGGCGTTCACGGTTATGGTAATTATTTAAAGTTGCGTAAGGTTTCCGAAGTGTATTAAGAAATTACTTCATTTTACGGTTATGGCCGTTTTGAAATATGTATGTATATATATTTTTTGATGTTCAGTATTTTTTAAATAAATTTTTTGTAGGTATGAGAATTTTTACAAAATTTTCTTTTTTCATCTGAAGCATCATTTCTTCATTATCATTATTTTTTTTTTATATGAATTTCTTAGTAAACTTAACTCATAGGTTTTACTTTTTTTCTTCTACTATTTAAACTTCAACACATCCTTATTTTTTAATCAATGTCACAGGTCTAGTGGCTTAGTCAGTAGGCTAGTAATCTAGGGTTCAAGTTTTAGTGGGAGACATTGTAAATTTATATCACAGATTTAAGTTTGCAATGTTTCTGACTTTGAATTGGCCTTTCGACCAACCATTCTATTTAAGTTTTTTACTAATCCTTTCCCCAATCCTTGCAGCTTATGCAATCCAGTTAAATTCTTCAAACTTGCGACAATTGTTAAGAGGAAATCAAGGGAAAAAATGAATTCATACATACATAAAGAAACAGTTAAAATTACCTCCATGACATAGAACGACCAGTAACTTTACACGAGTCACTTTACTTGCTTCTTATTCGTTTTTGGACAGTATGAGTAAATATAAGTCAATGTATTAACATACGAAAATTGGAATGTACAGTCAGTAAAACCATTGAGGAATTGCGAATGTAAAAGGAAAACGAATATTTCATGTCCAATAAATAAGATCTTATCAGTTCAAACTTATGACTTGTTGAACTAAATCATCGACTTGTTTATCTAAAGTAGAATCTGCATGTTATTTTTAGGTGTTAACAATACTTTGAATTGTCCAGGCAAGTAAATAAAATTACATATTGGCAAGTGCAATTAATTACGTCGACTTATTTGTAATAGTCTATAAAGTGCGTAGGCGTGAGATTGATGTGGCAAACATCATCACGGTTTAGAATTACCGGACGAGACTGCGACGTTACGAACCCACCACAGTCCACTAGAAACGGATTTATCATTGACGTTTCTCATTTGCATTCGGCGAAAAACTCCCACAAGACGAATACGCGACGAATAAAAACGAACCAAACGTCTTCATTATCTTCGCGATATGCCCCCATAATTCGAAAGGCTTCACCTTGTGGTCAATCTGAATTCTGAGCGCGTCTGTAAATGCACCATGTATGGAGATCGTAACGAAGTGGGTTTCGGTAGCGGCGAAGTTATCTCAGATCGGTAATCATGTTGTTAGAATCCCACGCCCACGAGCACAAAAGTATAAATAACCAAACCTTTAAATTTTCGTGTAATGATTCTTGTAAGAAATTGTAAGGCTTTCAAAATTCTCCGGACGACAATTGCTCACGCTTATCTTATCGTTCGGATTTCTTTTCTGACAAGCAACGTTTAAATCAAGTTTTTTAATTTTATACATTTTCGACGACATTAATTGCTTTACGACTACATAAATAATGTTTCTGTGGGAATACATTTTAATGTATTTTTTTATGTATAATCATTACAAGTTTCATCATACGAAATATTCCATAATAAATAATTTCTTCATTTTTGAAAATTATTTAAAAAATGAAATGTTACATGTTGTTTGTAACAACAAATCGTGGGCTCCAATTGATTAATTAATACTTTAGATGAAAATTAAATTGTGTACGATTTTTCAGCTGTCCAGATCTATATTTTAATTTCACTTCCGGTTTAAGTGGAAATGGGAAATTATTATTTCATCTAAATTATTTCTCCCTATCTTTCTAAATAATTGAGATCTTCATTTTTGTCATAAAAATATAAAGGGTACATTTTTTTATTGTATAAGTAAACATCATACAATAAAATTAATTACATTAAAATTAAACACATCTTCTTTTAAAGTTCATTCGCTTTTAATGTTCATACAACGTTTCCGTTATTATTATTATCATTTATTAATAATAGTTTATTAGCGAAGAGTGTGATTATTTTGTAGGTTTTTTAATTTTAAGATATGTATGCTTATAAACAAATAAATCAACATTAGTATTACAGAATAGAATAAAAACAGATCGTTCTTGTTCTTTTCTTTCAACGCACACAGTTTCATCGTCAATCACACAGTTTTCTCGGAATATTTTTTTCAAATCAAAATTTTCAAATTTCTACAACTTGTCCTGCTCGAATAAATTGTGGATTTCTTATTTACGATTAAGAAAGTTCATTTCTGAAACTCGGTTCATTTCCACTCAGCTTTTGTTGTAACTTGTCTATATTTTGTCCAGATTCATATGATACACCTTCGATGCTAACGGGCTTATTTCCAAAGAAAATATTAAGAAAGCTCATGAATTTTAAAGCCTACAAAAAAGCTATATCCGCTCGGAAGACAATTAACTTCAACTGTCAATGCCGTAGAAGCCTACGATTTATATCAATTTCTTTAAATGAAAATATTTTTAATAAACATTGTTTAATTCAAAACACAAAATAATCCATTAAAATATTTATTTGAATCATAAAAAAAAATACATGAAAGTGACGTCTGTCTCGTATTGTTCACATGAAAATAAAGACGAAACGTCGTTTTGAGTTATAATTATAAAATGGAACCTAGTTGCCACCCCGTTATTAAATTTTTAATTAGTTTGCCTGATTTTGCATTTTTTTCAGTTTTTGTTTTGTTTTTTATTGTATTACCGAACGACGAAGTCGATTTCGAATACATTACAACCTGTTTTATTCGCATCATTAATTTTTGATTAATTCGTGCTGTTTTTTAATTTTATTTTAAACTGTAAAAATATACATGATTTGATGTAATTATACTTGTTTGTGACAAATTTTCCATTTTTGTCATAAGTTTAAAATACTTACGTGACTTGAAATTCTTTCTTAATCTTTGTAAAAAAATACAATGTTTATTTTTTTATAATGATGCATGCATACGTATATAAGAAAATTTCTCCAGAAATAAATATAATCCGTTCTGGAAGGTTGTTTTAAAACTGTTGCGAACCCGACAATAACTACATAATAATAATAATTTTAAAACGTCTTACCATATACAAATTCATGCCATCACGTCATCATAAAATTTGCACATTGTCCGTGTCAGTTTAGTACTGAACGTTCATTTAAATCATAAACATATCCTGTTGTTGAAGCGAAATGAGAATGCGTCTTTCAAAACAACCACGCTCGGCTATTACTCGAAGAAAGTACACCTATTAATATATCGTAATTATTTTCAAATTACTATAATAAATTGCAAATTACCCCATTATTATGTAATTCTCCGTACTCTTCCTTCCTCCCAAAGCTAACGGAGCGCCCGCCAGAGAAATCGTACGAATCGTTTTAAATAAACGTAAAGAGTGCAAGTTAATTATTTTGATTAACACCATCCACATATCAAATCTGCCCACATGCGGATGGAAAGGAGTTATGAATCAGAGTGACGTGTGGGAAGAGGGATGCTAATATACGCTTTAATTATTCCTGTATTTCTTTTATGCGCCGCGCCGCTGAAAGGATATGCCCTTGTTTTTATTTATTTATAATGGCATTCATTTGCACCTCACAAATTACAGGCTGGGGACCACTTTCTTTTCATATTTATGCCCGTAACACCAACAAATAAGAATAATTGTAGCGTCTCGTGCGCGAAGTTTAACGAAAAGAGCGTGAGCGGTTATACGTGTTACGATTGACGTGCCTTCTTTTTCGTCTTATTACCTTTTAAATTAATTATGAAGGAAAAAAACAATAGCATTAAGATGTAAAATGTACATTATACAGTCCGTTCTACAAATGGGCCCGAGACTATAGCGACTTCAATTGTGATATAATCACCAACAAACCATGTATATTATTAAATGGGACAGTCTTAGCTACAACTTGGCGAAAAAAATTCTTTATTAAACACCTTCATTTATTTGTTATGACGTCATCGCCATTTTTTTTAAATGACAACCTATATTTTTTATTTGTTAT
>JAFFZR010016467.1:0-18672 GCA_018397195.1 Lethrus apterus | reverse complement strand
CATCCTGTATATTTTTCATAGAATACTCTTCGAATAGTACAACCGTAAGATGAAAGGCCAAATTTTAATATAAAATAAGTAAATGAGTATCAAAGCAAGCAGTTCGAAAATGCGACTGGCAATTGTTTTTTGAGTATGCCATTGTAATCAGTAGAAAAAACTACACATTTTTGATGTATTGACCAATACTGTAGCTTCTCTACTAACAAAGTTATCACATGCGCGGTGACCTGTATTAATGTCGTCGTAGCTCTTTTGTTTTTCATTTCTGGGTTATAGTAGTATAAGAAGATTTTGTGCAAAATTTTATTTTCTACCGACTGCTACATAAATATATAGGGTGTTCCATTAAAAAAAATCTAATTATCTGAGTTGGCTCTGAAATGTGATGCGCAATTGTTTTTTTGTGTGAAGCATTGTAATCAGCGGAAAAATCACTGTATCTTTGCTAATTTAACCGACTCTGTAGCTCCAAAAATAACGAAGATAGTAATAGTGCGCAGATAACTTTGAATAGCCTGTATATTTTCATAATTTCTATTTGCTAAGCACAAAAATTTGATTCAAAAACGGCACATTTTTAAGTATTATATTTAATTACTTTTATCCTGAAAATCAAAGCATGAGGTTTCAGTTTCAATTTTTAAAACAATTATTTAAACAAATATTCTAAAATATTCAAATAAGAAAGCAATATTGTATAAAATAGAACAAAAAAAAGAAGCCATAAATTTAAATAAAAAGTATAACGTTATGTGATATATTGAATGTTCGAAGATATCAAAAGTACATTTCTTTATATTCATCTAAGGATAGCCCGACAATATTTTATAATACTCTAGTACATCGTCAGCGTTCGGAAACAGAATCCATAACGAAGGTTTTTTGTGGATGGGATACCCTTTCAATATCGAATATCCAGTAATGATCGTCGTTCTCCTTTGCGAAGTACCGTTTTTCCGGAGAGAATTCCTTTGAGCACTTCGATAAAAATCCCCTAAAACTACTTTGTTTATGCGTCTGATTTTTCACGGTTACCTGCGCGATCTCTCCATTCTCCACCGTAAGTTTCAGATTAATGTGAAACCGTTCATTTTCCACGCACGATCTCTACGAGTCCCCGTGGGGCAGTATGTGATGGAAAAGAACACGAATACTCGTATGGGGGAGCGAAATAAAGATGGACGAGGTCACGTACTGTGTCTGATCGACGACAGTTATATAAAACACATGTTTTTTTTTTTCGATACACTCTATAGGTTCGTGATCGACCATAATCCATCAGTGGAACGAAATTAATGGGGCATGGATTGTAACAAGTTTGGCAAACGCAGAATCCACGACCTTTCGCTCCGTTTCGGTTGATAACGTTAATAGACTATCGTTTGCGAAAATGATGACATTAAATTGCGAACCGTCAAAAATTAATTGCTCTTTGATTATGTTCATTATGTTTGATGTATTCGACATCGGCGAAATCACTCATTAAAAACGTTATTTCGAACAAATCTGAAATACTGGAATGATCAAATTTATTACACAATATAACAATAGATTTTTAAATAAACGGAGATAATTTAAAGAAATCAAATCATTTGAAAATTATTATCTGTAAATGATTACGATTCAATAATGTTATAATAATAATATTATTAGTGTCAAATTCTTGGTTGATAGAATACTTATCTTCTTTTTTTCTTTCTTGAGCGTGCAACCAAATTAAAACTCAAGTTGTGCAATAAAATATATTTATTACGACACACAATATTAAGAAATATAAAAATGTGTTTCGTGATCTTCGTCGGGTAATAAATATATTTGACGTTTGTTATTTATTCACTATGGAAACATTCTTTAAAAAGCATAGTTTAACATAAATTTGTTTCATCAATTAGTTCAAAGGGTTGATAAACATTAATTAATGAATCAAATTTTACAATTCCTAATCCCTATTGCGTCCCACTTTTCGACTTCTATATACTCTAGCTATTGCTGTAAGACTAGGAAAAACGTGGAAAAAACCTAGTCGAGTATTTCGACCATTATCTAGTTTAATTCTAAAACAATTCAGTATATTATTAAATTATTAATGTAAAAGTAATTTTAAATAATTTCAAATATAATAAATTATTTCAATAGTAACTCAATAATGGACAATTGAAATTATGTAAAATTATAAATAATACATAATTCCCTTTCCGATAATATTATAGCTAACTTATAAATAATAATATTTTCGTATGGAACATCTTGTATTTCAACACATTTTTGAATTGTACGTAAAAATAAGCCACACTTTCATAAGGGTTCCATATACCTAAATGCTAAGTGGTCTGATTTATTTCGATTTTTCTTAAAATATAAGCTTTTAAAAAAAAATTATCCCCGAACGAAATTAATTATGACAAATTTGCTTTTAGGCCTAGATAATGGACCAGTTCCTTAATTTAATTGGTAATTTACTACTACAACTTTTTCTACAGGTGTGCATAATTGTCAGTACCATTATTAGCAAATTCAAACTGTAATATCGGGCTTATTCTAAATTGAACACCCTGTATTTTATAAGTTTATCGTGTTGCAAATTTAATTGTCTTTCAAACTGTGTCAGGATTCCCTATACCTAAATCTTTAAGTTTTGAAGTTATTTAGGTGTTTTTGGAATTTAACTTAATTAAGGAACTGGTCTATTATGTAGGCCTAAAAGCAAATTTGTCATAATTAATTTCGTTCGGGGATAATTTTTTTTTCTAAAACCTCTCATTTTAAGAAAAATTATGAAAGTCTGGCTTATTTTTTACGTACAGTTCAAAAATGTGTTGAAATACAGGTTGTTTTATAAGAAAAAATATAACTTTGATATGCCACTCTTTTTTGAAAATATTTTTAAAATTTAGCCCTTATTCACTTAAATAATCCGTACAGAAGTTGGAGAATATATGCCGTTTCGCCATGAAACTCCGTGGCGTCGACGGTGACTCACCATGTATATATATAAAAATTGATTTTAAAACTTTTATTTTAAAACGGAACAATGTATTACTAAATTTTGTTTTCAAATGGAGATATTAGAAAAACAACATTTTAAATCCCTAATTATAACATTTAAATATTAATAGAGTCAGAGGTTCTAATATTTACTATCCAATAGATAAGATAAGATTTTCTTTAAAAATATGAAAAAAAAAAAACGAATTCGATAATCGTCTAATAATTCTATTTACTTACATAGCAACAAACTACACGTGTTATAAAAAAAAAAAAAAACGCCCGGCAGGTTTTAATTTGTATTTTATTAATGTAGGAATATTATTAATTAATTAACTTATCTATAAAGTGAATCGGATTTCAGTCGGTATTCGGGTAACATGTTGCAAGTCTGCTGATTTAAATCAAGGACCTGTTTTCTTCTACGAAGCAATAAATAAATACGTTGCCGGGCATTGAAGAACGAATATTTGGATGTGCTGTGTATGTTACAGCTTAATTATATCCGAAACTCGAGGTACAAAATGATATGTACAACTGACATTTGTAATTTATTATTTTAATAGTTTTGAGTTTTATTTATATCAGCGTTGTCCATCAATGTTAAGATTTTTAAGCTTATTCTTGGATATTTTTATTCTCTTTTTTATTGTTTCGCTTTTTCATTCTTCGCGAGTTCTTCATTGTGTACTATTACTATTAGGCCGACGTCCACTGCATGCGTTTTCGTACGAATTATTTTCGTCAGAATTTGAACGAACTGAAATGCATGAAAAACATATCAAACGTACCGACGAAAACGTACGATCGATTTCGTATGCAATGTTCCACGTTTGATATGTTTTACATTGCATTGCAGTATTCGTTCGAATTCTGACGAAAATAATTTGTACGAAAACGCATGCAGTGGACGCTCGGCCTTATATGTTTAGTATGGATAGTTGAGATTATTACAATTACTTCAAAATAAATCTTCTTCAATGAATTTACGTTTTTTTGAAAACTATTCATAGAATAGTGTTTCTAGTATTTTCCTTTTTCTTATGTGCCTTCTAATCCAATTTTGTGCTACAGTCTAACGATTCATTCCTGTCTAACGCAATTTTTTTCCATAGTAGTCATAGTAGTCTGCAATATTTTATTTTCAAATTTCTGAATAACATACAACTTACGGTGAAATACAAATGTAAAATAGAGAAAATAAATAAAATCCTCTGATGATAAATTTATTTTTAAAAAATTCCAGAAAATATTCGAAAATTCGTTTACTTTTTAAGCACATACGAGTTTTATTTTATGTAATTACTTTGAAGTGCAACCCCCTATTTATACAAAGTGGTTTCGATGAGATAAAGCATCACAGCCAATTGAGTCGTTAATGGACTAAAAGATATTACATGAAAATATTTTCGAACAATTTCGTTTCGATTTTTTCTTAATGAGTAACTGAAATATTACGTTAATATCGTGAGGTAACCAGTTGAAATTTAAACGACCATTACTTGGGAATTTTAATATTATAATTTATTTAACCGTTGCAAATAGAATGTGTTAAATTCGTGTACATCTTACTCACACTTTATATATCATCGTCACGTTAGATGAACATGTGCATTTGAGAAGATACACCATGCGTTTAATAATATTAACAGGCGCGAATATGTCTTGCAAACAGGTTTTTTTTTTTTTTTTATTTGGGTAAATCTTTCATTTATATCAAGTTACATCTGAAACATATATTGATGTTATGTTTAGTGTAGTATACGCCCATTGCAATAATTTTATTTTACCGTCTTTGTTTGATATCAAGATGAATTTATTACATCAGATTAAATTGCAGAATAATTCAAGTTATTCGAACCATTAAAAAAAATTCAAGTAACTTTTTTGACATAGGTACACTATTCCGTAATGTCATTATCTTAAATACAATGACATCTTTAATCTTCGATTTGTTTTGATTGTTTCGTTTTTTTTTTATTATGTTTTTTAAGTGCTCACAATTAATTTATTATCCTGATACCTTTGCACAGACTACGCCAGTGCTATAGCAATACATATAGTGTTGACACATGCAGACTTTTTTACCAAATGAATCGCACATTCCTTTATCCCGCTCGGTATCCCCTTTTATTATTATTATTATTATTTTTTAATTGCTTTTTATCGTTGATTAATACCTTTATGAACAATAGATTTTCCTAAAAGCAAAAATAAAACATTTTTGGTGGACTGAAGATCCATATTAATAATAAGAAATAAGTCATACATGTATTAAAATTTTGATCTTTTAATATATGTATTTTATTACAGATGTAATAATAATAATAATAAAATGTTGCGATCAGTCAACACCTACTTCCTATATATTTGGATCGTTTGTTATACTGCATTAATGTTTTATGTATCAAAATTTAAGTTGCCAAGATTTAGATTATACATTCAAGACCTAATTTATAATATTATTACGTTTGTGTCAGACGGTCCCTACAGTATATTTATAAATCTGCTACTTTACTTTGTATATATTTTGTTTAATTTAGTTTCTTTGTATTATCTATGTTATATTTTACAGTGTCATTAATCCTGACAAATCAGCTGTTTTAAATGTTTGGTAAAAATAAAGTTTCTTCTCAACTTTCTTGTGTACTTGACATATAAACGATATAAAAGTACCTGTTGTCCAAAGAGCCAAATATCAGGGTCTAATCCTTGACAACAGCTTCAGATATAGAAAACAAATCTCCAAGTACATAAAGCCTATATGTCTTTAATACAGATTTAATGCATAGATCTTTGTCAATGCAACAGTGGAAATTAATTTGTATCTCTTAGATCATATTTTCAGGGAGTTCTTCCATACTATAAATTCACCTACTTTGCTTTTTATAATGTTAACGTTTACTGGCTTCAATTTTCATCCATGAATTCGTATAATCAATTGATTTCCACCATTTATACAGGCTGGAAAATTATCAAATTTAGCAGGTTGACTTTCGACGAAATGTAAATCGGCAAAAACACGATCTTCAGTTTGTTTATCTTCTCATTTTGAGTATCTATCCATGTTTCATGTAAAATAACGAAATTGTATTTCTTCTGGGGAAAAATTTAGAAACTAAAAAATATTAAATTACAAATCATAAATTGTCGGTCCGGCCTTTGTGAAAATAATTTCGTTGCGATTTTATCGAATTTATCTGTGTCATTTATAATGCATTGTATGACAATTATTATTAATGAGGAATAATTTTTTTTTTCATAATTTGTATGTGGATTACCTTGACTTGTATTCGTTTGGATTCAGATTCGCCTCACCTGTGTACAATTATTGAAGGTCCGTGGCCCCTTATAATGTAATCTTCCTTATTAATATAGATCCTAAGATACTTAAAAGTATTGTGTGCTAAAAATTTTCGATCATTCAATTACTTTATTTTTTTATTTTATGAATACGTTATTTAATTCTTTCTATATGACTTACAAAACTAATAAAAAAAATGTAACAAATTTTAATAATACATATTATTATTATTACATATTATTATAAATATACGTTGACAGTGCTGTTGGAGTTTTAAAAGTTTAATCGTAAATTAAATATTTGGTGATTGCAAAGAAATCTTTATTTCACACCGCATTTTCACAGCATTGACAAACAATTAACAACTTTTATTACTTTATTGTTGTTGAAAGTTATTCGCTTGTTTCACAAAAAAAAGTTTAGGATATAAATCCTTATTGTAGTGTGAAAATTGTTACTAATGACATCCGAAATTATTTATGTACAGTGTTATTTATGGACGAGGAGCGTTTCGATGTATACAGCAGGGACATAAATATTGTCACTGACATTTTTTTCTTTTATATTGATTTTTAATAAAATTTATATTTGATTTCGAAAAACCTATTTAAGCTACATACTACATAACAAAACATCTGACTATGCGGCCCGCTTAAAAATATTTTTTTGAAAATGGTCCACCGTCCAAAAAATTTTGCCGACTCCCATAGGCTTATAAACACGTCCTGATAAAAGAAAAATTTCAAACAAAATTAGCTAATTTCTTTAATAGTAAATTAATACATTTTACTTACAAATACGTATATTAAAAGAATGAAAAGATTTTACTTTTAGAGTAAAATCCTGTGAGTACCTTGTCTGTCAAGTGCAAATACAAGCACTAAGTAAATAACTTTCGATTTGAAATTTATTATGTCGAGATTAATATCTCGGAAAATTGCAAAGGAAAGAACTTTATTTCGTTCAAAAGTAGTAATTTGAAAAATGTATAAATGTAGTATATTAAGCGAACATATTTAGTAGATCGATGAGATTTTTAGAGCTGATTTTTTTTATATTTGTAAATAATGCGGGTCCTTCACATGTCGCAAGTATTGCCAAGATTTATATTTAGGTATATATATATCATAGGCAACTACTGCCAAATACATATTACAATACATATACAGACTGTACAGTATGTTTAATTTTCTTTAAAAATGACCTACTGTAAGGAACATACAGTAAAATTCTCATTTCAATATACACGTGTGTTATCATTTTGTACCCAAATTTTTAATTGTATAAGATAATTATCTTAGTCTTAGTTAAATAATTTTTGGATTGAACTTTGAATGCGTTTATTTTTTTTTCGATTTTTTAAACAATATTTTCTTTGTGTTTACTTCCCACGTGATATCATTTTTTAAAAATATTTATTAAAAATTATTTGTATCTTTATAATATCATTACAGCTTTTGCATAAATTAAACATTAAATGTTGATATAAGATTTCATATTGCGGTATTAAGATAAACAGTCATGTTTAAAGCATTTTTCGAATCGTTATCTCTTGAACATACTATATTTTCAATAAGTTGTTTTAAATAATTACGTTTGCATATTTTTCCGTGAACAAAAACTTGATTATATTTCCTTCGCCTTCGTATGCAGTTAATTATTTTTTTTTCCTAATTAGATTCATACTCATTAATATTTGTTATTGGAATAATTTATATTATATATTCCTTTTTTGTACGTCTGAAAAAGAGGGAATGTTTCGTTTAATTTGCAACAGATATTTTGAGGAAGTAGCGCTCTTTCTTAAAATTAAAATATAATGTAATATCTTGCAGATTTCAATTAAAATAAAAATAATTATATGTTCCTTCTTTCCCATTTTAAATAGGGAATTTGAATCATATTATATACATATTATACAGTATTGCATTCGTTATTATTTTCGAGTGTAATGTATAGATGGTTAATACAACGGAAGAAAATCAGCGTTAAATGAATAGTGTTGCGTAAATCTTTTTTTTTAAATACCTAAAGATACTAAATTGTATAACTAATAGAAGACAAATTGAAGGCAGAATCATAATCTACAAGAAAGATTCATATATTCATAATATACAATGACGCACGATTTATTGTGGGTTTGCCAAAATATTCGAAGAAAGGGTTGCACAACATATACTAATGACTGTCATGTAGCCTTTTATGTATGATATATGGATATAATAAATTTAAATATTTTGGGTTTTATTTAAGCATTTCAAATGATTAATCTCGCACCCACATTTAAAACTATTACGTTTTTTAATACTAACTTAGGACGTGAAACAATCTAATCATTTTTTTATATAGTTTAAAATATTAAATAAAATTAAGCACCATTCAAAACATTTATTATCGAAGTCTAAACAATGAAATTCATTACATAGAATCTATCAGCGTATCAGTTTGTTCTCACACTCGGACGTGCAAATATTTATATTATTATTAAAATTATTTACGTATTAACTGTCAACGTTCACAGTCTTGCACTTTCTTATGTATGATTTTTCAACATTATCAAGTAGTATAAATAAACTCGAGATATTTTTGCTATTGCTATAATACGTGACTTTGTTATAAAAACATTATTATTCATTTCGACCAAACAATGTGTTCGATTTTTCATTTGATATCTTAAATAAGCACTCTCTGTATGTAACTCTATATCTTGGTGAAAACAATTAGATCAACGGAACAAAAGTTGTGCTTATTTATTTCGTATGAATTTAATATTTGATGTGTGTATTGTCTAGGAATTTTTTTCTTTATTGAATACTATCTCTTTACAAATGAATTTGCATAAATTTTGTGGTATGATTTTATGGTACATTTAAATAGTGAAGGTTAGTTTCATGACAAAACGAATTTATAATTTTTCTAGACTAATATTATGTGTTCAGTTTCAAATACTTCGTCCCTTTTTTTGGAAATAGTTATTACACATTTTGATTTGGTTAATTTTTTATAGCATTACTAGATTTCTAAATATGTCCAAAGTTGTGGATAGTCTTATTTTATAGAATATTTTCAAGTGACACAAAATATGTTCTACTTGTAGTAATAGCTTTATGCAGTTTCTTCTCAACTAAAAATCCAAATAAGTCATTAGATAACGTGTTGTTATTGCTTGAATTAGAAAATTATTTTCTCCATCCATCCTTGTCTTTTGGTTCATCTTCCCAGTTGTTGACGTTCAGCTTCTGTAGGTCATCACAAACTGAGTCCAATCATCTTTTCATGATTTTCTTTTTCTTCTTGATTTCATTCCGAAAGATCTCCTGTTTTCTTTCCACCATAAGTCCTCCGTAATATTTTCCTTTCTCAAATATCAAGCTTCCTTCTTATTAATATAAGTATCCGTACCAGTGGTGCTACTGGTCTTAGCATCACCATCATCAGTTTTTGTTATACTGCATATTTAAATTTATTATTTACTTTTTTTATAACATTGTATTTTATTGTAAAATTTTTGATTCAATACTGACTTTGTAAATATTGCTATGATTTAATTAAATTTAATTTAAAGTATATAATGTAAAAAAAAAACTGTTCAAATAATTAACTCTTAACTATTTGTTAAAAACAAACCATAATTTAATAATCATTATATATTTATATATTGAAATTTAATGCATATGTGTATGAATAAAAATAATAATAAGAAATAAGTATTTAAATAAACATTTCTCATAAAAACGAAGTTTCACTTCATATTAATTGAACGATACAAATGATTACAACTCTTAGATATACATCACTTCTCGTGCTGTTTTTAACTACCATAACGTCTTTATATATAAAGGTTACTTATATTTTTAATACGATGTGCTATTGCACCATATAATTTAAGATGCCGGGCACGGATTTTTTTTAATTGAATTTCTTTCTTTTTATTTTTGAAAATATTTGATTACAACCTATTTGTATATCTTTACATACTCCACACTATCAGTTAATTGTAACTGTATTGTTTATTGTACATTAATAATAATAATTAATAATCATTATTGTTGTTTGCATATTAAAGCATACGTTTCGAACAAAATCATAATAATTAGAAAAAGCAGATATTTAAATGAGTTCTCTGTAGTATCTAGTGGTACTTAAACTTATGATAAATCGATAGTTAATATACTTACCTATTTTGACATAAATATAAACAAATTTCTTGTATTAATCACTTTTCTATATAAACATGATTAAATATGCTGTGGTATTTTTTTGTTGAAGAAATTACTTTCATTTTGCTTTTCCTCATTTCAATATACAAGAAAACATCTGGTAATGTTATAGGAAACGGTGATAAATTGCAAATCACACTTAAATTGCGAGAAATTTAAACAGCATTACACAAATCGTTAAATAATTATGATCTATACTAAAGTTAAAGAATCAAGAATTCTATCATTATGGAATGTTTAATGTTTCCAATTTTACAAAATTTACAATCGTGTTTCATTCGTTGATTTAATTTTTTGAGGTTTGTTATGGTTTGTTTTCATAAGAAATTTTGTACTTAACGCTTTCAGGCGTGAACCAGCACATAAACTATTTGACTTCTTTGCTGAAATGTCCTGTTATTTAATCATGCTTTTTACATTTTATTTTTATATTATATTTAAAATTAGTTTTACAAGGAATCTGGATTTAATAATCAAATATAATTAATTAAATAACTTTTGTGCATTGCATAATCGTCTCGTAGTTTTTTAAACGTCTCGTAGTTTTTTCGAAAGAAAAAATATTTAACACATTAAAATATAAAGAAGTGTATTACAATGAAAAAACTCTTACTTCCAAAATAGAAATTAAATTTAAATAGAGCCACTTAGTGTTAAAAGTTTATTTTTTATTTATCAAATTCCATGCAAGCCAAACATTTAAATTTTAATTATTTGTATATGCTGTTTATTATAATTTAACTACAACATGGTCATTCTCTTAGAACTGCCTAGAATGTTATAAAAATTTCACTTGTAAAACTAAAAATGATCATGATTCACAATTAATCAACAAAGTCGACCGATTTCGCAAAAATTTCATCACGAGATGTGTATAAAATGGGCTCTAAGAGTCGTGTCTGTATAATTTATGTTGAAATTATACATTATAATGATTCGTACCCTAGCAATTTCAGTATAATCACTGTATAAATCTTCGGGTTTGTGCAACCGCCACTACACATTTCTCGGTTTAAATTAAACTCTTTAATTATCGTATTATTTTGTTTTGTTCGTTGAAGGTCGATTTGTCCAGAAAATTGCCATCGGGTTCAAAAATCTATTAGGTCTGAGCTTATAGAATTCTGTAAAATTTATTTACAATTTTTCATTACGAGCGGCATCCTACACGTATTACCAAAACTTTTGTCAACAATTTTTACCCCAACTCATTATCTGACAAGAATAAATCGTGTTTTGTACTTTTTAACAAAAGTGCTGATTTATGTGGATGCGTTAGCAAAGCCTGAATTTGTCTTAATAACATGATGAAATAATAAAAATAGCCCTTGCAGTACACCTGATGACAGAGTACTTTTATTATATTTCTCAAAAAAACAATAATAATTTATCGATCTAGATATACAGGGTCATTCTGAAATACATATTTTAGCAGATGACTGACCTTAACCTAAACCCAAATCCGCAAAAGCGGCGGTCCTATCTTCAGTTTAAATTTTCGAAAAATTTCATTTTTTTGAACGGACATTAGGTTATAATTATAAGTACGGTCCTGTGTCCATTTCAATATGCAAACTTCCTTTGGCGGGAATAACATGAAATATTGCAAAACAACTTTATTGTCGATAATTCGGCGTTATTTTCATATTTTACTCAAAACTAAAATTTTTTCTGGCACACGCTTCAACATAGGACCGTCGTTTTTGGATATTTCGGATTATGTTAGCATCTGTTAAAATTGTGGGACACTGAATGATCTTGTATGTTTAAACCCATTTAAAATAGCACTTCGGATAAACCGGCGACGACTTAACTCACTAGAGTCATTAGCAAATGTAGTTACGCACTCGTAGTCTAATTTAACTGTTAAAATAATTTAGATATAATTGACATAAATCTAATTATACGCATGTCTGAAAATGTAAAAGGAATAGATTTGTTGGCTTTCGGGTATTCCTGCATATGGCTGCTTTCCAAGAAAATAAACAATTTACATATACACACTTAGTTAATGTTCTGTGGCATTTGAGAGGATTAATACTTTGTAGAATGTCTTGTGAAAAGTAATAGTATTTAATATATTCGAAAACAGAGGAGGTGGCGAAACGTCATGTATATAATTATGTATAATGTTACTCAAAATATTTTATGTAAGTATACCTGAATCGCGATATATTAGGAACATGCAAAAAAACTTAATTGTAATTTTTAATAAAATAATAATTTGTGAAAATGATGCTAATGAATACCATTTAAATGGGGACGCAAACAGCATTATTTTTATTCTTTGCTTTCATACTGTCGCTACAGTAAAACGATAGAGAAGTATGTTTTATTGTTTGTGAAATAAAAAACTTCTTCCACATTAATTAATACAATAAATTACTAATATTCATCAAAATCTTTTTCTTTCTTGATTTATAACTTTTAAATTTATTTCACTATGTAATCGATTAAAATAATTTCTGTGGAGATGGCGTTCGTATAAATAATACTCAATGGATTAAATATTTTAATTTTATATTTGGAAAGGAAAACAATTAAAAGTCTTATGTGTAAAACTATAAAACTACTAGCAGAATAAATATTCTTCTTTATAAGATTTGAATTTTGCCCCCCCCCCTCCCACAATAATTTTGTTTAAAAATCGATGTCACTGAGGTTAATTTAAAAATATAAAATGGAAAGTGGTAGGCCCCAGTGAATGTACATACATTATTCTTAATTAGCGCAGTCACCATATATGTCACTCTTGAAAATAAAACAATTCCGCACAGCATTTTTTTATGAAAGTTTATCGTGGTTAGAAGCCGAATGAATATATATATATTTATGTTTTTCTGTTCGTCGGAGTTTCCATCATTTTGTTCGTCAATTTGCTTTGAGTGGATTAAAATTCTTATTTGTTCATTTTAAAAGAATTTTTTTTTTTCTACAATATTAAAGTTATTTACTTTGTGGTAATTTATATTTTGGACCCGTATGTACTTACGTAGTGACATTGATGACAATTGTGAACTATAGTTGCACAAAAATTTTTCAAGAAAAAAGTGTCACACACACATTTTCACATTTTCAACTTCAAGCATTTGTGTAAATAGTTATTTACGGCTTTAAATGACCCGAAATGAAATCTGAAATAGTTGAAAGCCGAACCATAGGTCTCATTAATTTCCTGGTTGGGGCTTAGTTGTTCTTGGCTTTATCGTATTTACGTAACTAATTGCGGACATACTTGTGTATATATTTTCAGCGCCTTTCAAGTAAAAAGAGACAGTACATTAATAAGTTTGCGTATAAATATCTGTTCGTTTCTTGCATCTGTCCTTCGATTGTAGCAAAACAGTTGAGATATAATCAGTGAACCAACATACTTATTTCTTGATTAAGGAATGTGTTTAAAATTAAAATGGAAATCATTATTTCTGTCAAGTGTTCATGTATGTCAGTCTATTCAAATGCGCGATGTATCACACTAAATGTTATAAATATTATAAAGATAATAAATCTAAGAACCAATATTACAAGGGTTAACGAATATCATAAAATCTTGAATTAATTTCACATTAGGATATTATAATTTAAGACGATCAGCCCTCCGGCACTCGGGCCTTTTATGTAATTTTAAACGATCACAGGCTCGGTTAGTGGCATATATAGATTCGTATAATATAAGTTATGGCTGCAAAAAGTGTAAAACTTACCAAGCCACTTTTTTTGTCGCTCATTGCTAACCGAACTTATTTACGCTGATCCTCCACTTATAACAACAAATACCACAAAATTTATTCTTGTGATGCTTGCCAAACAAATGTAATCGCCACCCGAGGATCATTTATAATTTCGTCGTCCGGTAAGAAATTAAATCCGAATGTCTTACGAATATCCAAATCAATAAATTGTTATTGACAAAATATGTCTTGACAATAAAAACAAGATACTAATTTAACAATTGCGATTGATATTTCATTCATTCTGTAAATTAGAAACACCGTTAATGGTCAACTTGTGATGTTTAGATGCGTGTTGCTTTAATGCACTAACCTAACCTGTTATAGAATTTTGCTTGAAGGAAATTACGTAATGTAGGAATACTACCTACGAGTTATGTAGATAACTGATTCTCTTTTTTTTTAATAAATAAATAGATTCTTCATAACGGTCTTATAATTTGATCGTCTGTTTTGTGGATTTCTTCAATATTGCTGCAATTATTATAATTATGTTAATAATGTGTTAGTTAAGTAATAAGCGTAGTGCAGGTATTACAGACATCTTTAATAAGGAGTTATTAATTGCTATATAATCTAGATGATAGTAAACGCATTTATAATCTAATAGCATTGCAACTAATGTAGGTGTACCCAATAAATCATTCCAATGCACACGCACAAGAGTTGTTTTCAAGAAATATAGGAGTCTAACGTTTCGTTGTTTTTTTTGTACCATATTCTAGACATATTATTATTAATTCATCATATTTTATTTGTAAGTAGGGTTTTTTGAACATCCATTATTTTTACTTACAAATACTGTATTGGTATGTTTCATACGTACTGCTGTGTTATTTCCTAATGGAAATAATTAAATTTAATAATAATTAAATAATAATATTAACAATTAGTTAAATATTAGCATACAGAATAGTTAAATATAATTTAGTTAAGAAATTTTATGAAATGTTATTTTTATGTTAAGGTACATTATTGTCTTAAATAAAAATGAATGAATGATGGCAACTTGTTCAAGGAATGCACCCCGGAGTATTTTGCGTTGCAGATGATGTTGAAAATCTTCAAATTCAATTTGTTCGTCATGTCTGAAACCGAAAACACAAATAAGTTGATTTGGCTGCATAATCAATCGTCACAAGCGCTTAGTTTATGAGCTACTTCTAACTCCGAAAATCGTAATTACATTAATGTCCAACGAGGGAGCTCATAAACTAAGTTTTTACCAGAATAGTTTTTTGTTCACAATTTGAACTATAAAAGGCCGAACGCAGCGTAAAAATTTTCAGCCTGATTGTGGCTCACTCTCCGATAGGAGCAAAACCAGGAAGACCATGTGCTAGTAGTGCATAAAATTGGTAAAAGTGGTCCCGTGTGATAAATTGTTGCGTAGAGCGGTGTCTAACTTAAGGAATAAAGACAACGATAGTCGGCATCGATTGTCACTCACGGTCTCGCGTAGACAACTAAACAAGACATTCTACATTTGACTTTTACGTTCGTAGTGACCATTCTTTACACTCGAAAAAGGGCTAACTTCTTCGAGTACCGTTTCTTGTGAATCTTAAATAAAATTATTGTAATTATGCATACAACTGTTTTTTTATTTACCATTGTCAATACAATTTTTATTAATATTTTCCAATAGGACTGTGTATTTTATACGACGGCATAACTTATATATTTATTAATATTTTACATGAGCAATTATTTTGATAAACCCTGGTAATTTACAAGACTAAAATTATATGCGTATAAAATACTTACTGCAAAACAGAACGGAGTATTACAAATAAATTGATACAAAAACTCAAATGAAATAAATTTTAATACAATAACAACGTAACAATTACGATCTTAAACTCATGAGGACATGCGACAGAAATTTTAAACTGGAAATGTTAGAAATTAATAACGCAATAATTAAAAAAATAAACTATTGTAAAGAACTGGCTAGATTTTATTAAAATCCAGTTTTTCAATGTTCTGAATGTGAATATTGTCAATGCACTTAAGGAAATTCGCATAGCTACATAGCTAGCATAATATGATATGTGTTGCTCACTTTATGTGTAAAAAGTATTTTATAAAAACACAATGTTATTATTTCGTAATGTTTTTATAACTAACGATAAAAGATGCTATTTTGTTATCTTTCAGAAAGAGTGAAATCATAAAATATTTATTAGTTTAAGTATTTTAGACATTTCATTTTAGATCAAAATCTAAAATTTTAGTTGAACTATTGGAATTTTATTAGCTAAAGTTTAATTCAATATGGGCCAAATAAAATAAATAAAACAAAATATTTTTTTTATGTGCAACGTATCTTTGCCATCATTTTTATCATTAAACATTATAACGTATCTAGGTTTATTCCATGGCTACATAATGAATACATATATAATAATACCGTGTTGTGACTTGTGACATATGGATAAGTATGAAACCTTATTATTATAAAGTAGCATTTGGAGTCGTTTGTTCGCCACATAACTGGTCACGATTTGTTTTCTCTTTATTTATTTTTCGGTTATCTGAAAGATTCAAGGTTGTTTGCTTATAAAATTTTATAGTTTATTAAACGACCTATGTTATAAATAATACATAAATTTCTTTAAGACCATCATAAAAAGTTACAACAAAAAATGATTAATTATACACGTCTTACAACGTTGTATAATGGGTTGCATAACTTTATCTTTTTCGGTTTTTTTATCGATCTGCGAATTATATTGCCGAATTTTAACGTTATGTAATTGTTATATAATATTTTGGACGAAACTTTAAAGTTTTGGTAACTAGGATCAGTTGTTTATTATTATTATTGTTACCGTTTTTTATCAGAGTAATTATATTACATACTAAATTATGTCTTCGATAATTTTCACAATTTACACTATCACTCAAGGAGAAAATTTATTTATTATTTTTATCAAATTTTAAAGTGATTTAAAGTAAAAAATGTCTGTGTAATTTAATATTTAAGGTTTACATTTAAGAAAGATTCTGATAAATGCCTTAATTTAATTTATATTAATTTACAGAAATTACTCGATTTTGTATTTTTCAATGATTATGCGACTCTCTAGAAGAACATTTATACCTTGTAAGTTTAAGATCTCAAAGACACTTTACATGATAAAATCACTGATGCATGCAGCAAACAAAAATACATTTTATTGCATTTCTAGCATGCTTAGTTTTTTGGTAGCACTTACTTTCAACGAAAAAATTTTATTAAATAGAATAGTTACACAGTAGGCATGTACATAATAATCTTAACGTTTTCTTTACTTTGTATTACGTCAAAGATCTTATTAATTTTTTTACGTAATTATAATTATTTATTCATAACTACTACGGTGAATGTGCTTGGCTGCGTCAGTTTTGTTTCAGTGTATTATCTTCAGTATTAGTGACTCTGTGAAACTTAATTGTTATAATTAAACAACTCGATATATAATGGTTCGATAATATGTAAACTTCCTTTATTGTACTTTTAGCGCAGAAATTGTGGGTTTCTCACCCAGGTTAAAAGTTTTATGATAACAACGGAAATTTGCCGACTTAAAATCATATTTTTTAACTATTTGTATAAAAGCTTTTTAATTTTAAACGTTTAATTCAATAAATAAAATAGAGTGCAATATTGTTGAACTACAAGACCACATTCATAGAGACGACCCATTCTCTAGGTTATTGTTAATTTTCAGGACAGAGCTTTTAAGGCTTCTAATTATTGATAAAATTTAAATTTATTAAAATGTATTTATTACTTGAAAATATACCAAAACACATTTTTTTATATATTTTATACACATATTTTTAATAAATATATTTTTATTACCTACACATCAAGCCTTTTATTGTTTGCATGTAATATAATTTCAAGCAATTACAACCATGGATTTGACATTAATCAAAAATAATTATAGTTAATTATATGATTGTACGATTACATGCGTTAATGGAATTATACTTGTAACATTTAAGTATAATTTATAAATATTAATTTATTTATAAATTACGCAAATGAACTTGATTTGAATGTTTTAAAACGCCGGTCGCTTATATAGAATTTGTAAATTTTCTTCATCACTAAGAATTCTAACATAAATTATTATAGAAAATTCGTATTAGTGCTCTATATTCAAAGAGCTTTTCTTAAATTTATTGGACGAAGTTTATCGTATTAGAAAATAATTGGTACAGATTTGAACTTAAAGCAACAAATAAATATAATACATACTTACTTACTTACTTATCCCGAACCCTCTTCTACCCTTGGTGTAGAGGTTGCGAATTCTCGCCATTCTTTTCTGTCTTGCACTAGTGTCTTTGCTTGCGCCCATGTGACTCCTCTTTCAGCTAGTATTTTGTTAATGCCTGTATTCCATGTTGTCCTTGGCCTACCTCTCCCTCGCTT
>JAFFZR010016466.1:0-18894 GCA_018397195.1 Lethrus apterus | reverse complement strand
TCTGTGTAAAATTTAACTTTTTATCAATTAAAATATACAGGATGTCTCAGAAATTTTTTTTTGTTAGTTCGAAAATGCGACTCGCAACTGATTTTTTGAGTACGCCATTGTAATCAGTAGAAAAAACTACACATTTTTGATGTATTGACCAACACTGTAGCTTCTCTACTATCAAAGTTATGACATGTGCGGTGACCTGTATTAATGTCGTCATAGCTCTTTTGTTTTTCATTTCTGGGTTATAGTAGTATAAGAAGATTTTGTGCAAAATTTAATTTTCTACCGACTGCTACATAAATACACAGGGTGTTCCATTTAAAAAAATCTAATTATCTGAGTTGGCTCTGAAATGTGATGCGCAATTGTTTTATTGTGTGAAGCATTGTAATCAGCGGAAAAATCACTGTATCTTTGCTAATTTAACCGACTCTGTAGCTTCAAAAGTAACGAAGATAGCAATAGTGCGCAGATAACTTTGAACGGCCTGTATAACATGTATGGTCAATTTTTAATTTTCATACAGATTAAAATATAAAGAACATAAGATTCCATAATTTACTACCGTAAAGGTCATTAAAATATAAATTTTTAATTGTTAAGAAGGATCTCGGATGCATCTATAAAAAAGCTATGGATTCAATATAATGAATGGTATAAAATAAAGGATTTCTCAGACAAAACATAAGAGTTTATTCGATTACTTTGTCTTTAACTATAACTATGATTTTACTTCCGAATGAAGAGAAATGGCGATTAGTAATACGTGTCTTTACTACGATAAAAAAAATATATCATAAATTAGTCATAATATTGTGTCTTCACTATGTTAGCTTTCGAAGGCTTGGACTAAATTAATTTAGAATTAAAAATTAAATTTTTCATTTTCCAAATATTAAACCTATATTTCTTATAATTTTATATTACGTTGTTATTGAATTGATTATTTTTTCTCGCTAGTCCTTAATTTTTTCCGTCGTTATATTCCTTTCATTTCAAAATGTAAAGGATGATCCATTTAAAATTCGAAAATTAAGTTACACAGCATCTAAATTTCTATGAAAGCCAATCTTTTGCATTGGAGACTTCAGCAAAGAAAAAAACCATTTTCTAAGAAAGTATTGCAATTTTTGGAAATTTTTGTTGACGATTCAATGTTCTACAGGCTGTTGAAGTTTCTATTTTCGTAGTGTACGTTTTTTAGACCTTTATTGGCACTTTCTCCAAAGTCTTCTTGTATCTCTTTCATCCTCGGTCCATCCATTATTATATTATTATTATATCCCATATTTCAACAGTTTTTAAAATAAACAACATCAAACTTTAAAATTTTTGAAGTTCGTGCTGTTTACGGAAATGTCTTACTTAGTGGACTTTTAAAGTAAGCTTTCTAGAAAAAGTTAATAGTGAGACATCTGTGAACGATTTTTAAATGTTTCCACAAATCTTCTAGTGAGTAGTTTTTTCGTGCAACAAATTAATGAAAGAATTACCACTAAATAGACACACTGTATATACATTCAATCGGATTTAGCGTGCATGGTGGAATTTGCAATTACAGCCGTGATAATTGCTAAATCAGTATCAATATTGCCGTAGGCGCCATTGAGATTAGACGCTACATGAAAATTAAAAATATATTAAAGACATTATCAACTATTTAATTGTTACACTCTTATGATTCATTATTTTTATCATCAATTTCAATTTTTATAAGACACGAAAATTTGATTTTGTATATGAACAAAGTTTAAAATGCAATTAAACATATTATAGTTAATAGAATATTGTTTAATGTATTTATTGTATTTTAAAGCAAAAAAAAAAAAAAACGAAAAAACCCACATGTTTTCTCCCCAGTTTGCAAATCACCAACAATAAATTGTAAATTTTAACAATTCAGAATTATAACTCTAAACATTTCTGCATAATATGTAATACATCCGATTATTTAGCAGAATGTTATTTACGATAGAAACTATAATTTACCTTTCACGCACATCCAATCAATTTATAACAAATACCCGTGACAATTAGCCGTTCTTGGAAAATTACATTTGTCACCAATTTATTTCGCATTTCCGATATTCCGATGTTAATTTAATTACTAAATTGGGATGTTATGGAAACGTCGAGTGTATACAATTTAGAGTAATAAACCGTTCTTGAATCCTGTTTACACAAAAAGAAATAAAATTATGGTAATAAATGTCAATATTGCATGTCTGATTAATTAATTTTTCAAATTTATAACTACAGATGATGGTTCCATAAGACAATTAAAATTTGTTATTATTAAAAAAATTGCTGATGGTATAGCCGTTAAAATATTTCAATAATAATAATAATTTTATGTTAAAAATGTTATATTTAATTTGGAAATATTTCATTTATTGATCGTTTTAGACTTCGGATATCTCAAATGTAAAAAATAACCAGTTTGTGGCGGCAATTAAGGCGAGTTCACGTAAATCTGAAATAAGCGGAAGTAAGTCGGGACGGTCATAATTGCATCATCCCGAAGGCAAGCTTTGAACTTGAACGGATTGCCAATATTAAATTTTAATGTTGCAATATTTATTTGTTTTATTCCAATTTGATGCGCCATTTTTTTTTTATTTAATACCCCATAATAGCGTAGATTATGGCTTCTGATAAAGCACGGACAGTTACCGAATTTAATGGATGCCGTAGCTAATTTAGATTTAATGGAACGGATATTTCTTAAATCGACTGAACAATACAATACAAAGCTAATAGGTCCAACCTAACTTAATCCAATACAAAATCAAGACAAGTTATATTAGAAAATGCTACTTGATCCAACACAGACCCACCCACTTTATCACATGATGTGGTGACTCCTACTGCCAGCGTTTGTCTCTCGTCCATTGTGTTCAGCTTAATTTTTTTTTCACACAGAACTAATGGTTAATAACATCATTTATACAGCGACAAGAAATCATCTTTATTTAGATAGAAAACCATTCATGGTTTTTTCGATTTTTCTTATTTATTACTTTACAGAGCAATGGTTCCTTTTTTGAGAAGTGTTTGGATTTTTCCACTTGAACTATAAATTAATTATTAATTATTTCATTTACATAAATCAGTTTATAAATCCAGAAAACAGCCTTAATTAAAAATATGCTGAATTTTGTGGTAAAATGAAAGAAGATTATTGTCGATTTAAAATTAAAGATTTCCGATTTTTCACGTTTCTTTTTTGTAATGAATCGCGATGAAGAATGTAATGTATAAACTAATTAAATTCTTTATAAAATAAGGATTTTACGGAATTTATCCCCATTAAAACTTTAACAATTTTCCATAATCATTGCATTACATAACGCGTACGAATAAAACGATTTATTATTTAATAATTTGTATAGACAGTATCCGTTTAAAATAAAATATTAGTTTATATTCCCACAAATATATTATTATGTTGAAAGCAATGCTAAAATAACATTAGTTATATCATCAAATTGTCAAGTCTGTGCGGCTGTGTGAATGCCAATATTTACAAATTAAATGTTCATGTGGTCGATGTCGTGAGAGCCTTTCAACTGATTACGCTCCAGATTCCATTAGAACGAGGTCTGATCTTCACAGCGTGCGGGAAAGTTATGTCACAAAGAGAAATTCACATTGTAATGCACTGGTATATATGAAACAATTATTACAGCACGTTGTAATGCAACTTTGAATAACACATTCACTGATAGGATAGTCGAATACAAATTTGTAATTAATGGCCAAGTTTTAATTAATTCGACCTGAATCCAATAACAGAAATATAATTAAAAATGTACTCATTTCAAATTATTGAAACTCGTCGAAATGATTGATGGTTTTGGGCTAAAAAATTTCGACTTGTAGATTTTCATTTCTTTCAGAACTACATATTTCAGTAAATGTATATTTTTTTGTAAAAATATGGACAGGAGAATAAATATTCCGTCAAAGCAAGTAAGATGACACTCATTTGTAACGTTTGCCTGATTTCCTTGTGATAAAAGTTGCGTTCATTTAAATTACTAATTGCGGGTAAATTCGCTTTGAAAGAGAAGTTGGCAGAAAGTCAAGCGTGTTGAGAGACGCTTATTTACGACAAACTCGATATACGAAAATATGTCGTGTTATTTTTAGTTTTTGATGTGTATCTTTCGATAATTAGTCGTAAATGAAATAAAAGCATCTAATTTTAAATAATAAATGGGAAAAAAGTCTGAATGTTGATGAAATGTTTAAAAAGCTGTAGAAGAAGTAAGGTAACGACGGAACGTTAAAGAAATAATATAAAAGAAAAGAAAATATAAATAAGAAGCAACAGGCAAAAATATATTAATAAATATCTCAAAATCTTTGTTCTATTTATGTTATCATTTTATTATTATTAAAAATTAAGTATTTAAAAATGAATAGATGGAAATTGGCGGAGGAAATAATCGAGAATAATATTCGTTAAAAAAATAGAATTGCATTTATATTATAATATTTTTTCAAGAAAAATTACAAATTTAAGCGATAAGAAAAAACTAAATAATCAATAGCAGCATATTAATAAGCGTATGAAACACTGCTTTAAAACAATGAGGAAAATGTATACACACTTTCCCTCTTAGTTGCCTTGCATCCATACCAATGTTGCTATGGGTAAGATTACTCTGAGCTGAGCTGAATTGTATTTTATTTTATACATTTTACACATCAACGAAGTAAATTAAATAAATAATAAAACAAATCTTCCGGCACATTTTTGAAATATCTGGCAATTTACCCAAATTAAATAATTATATTTGATTAATTTTGTAGTTAAATACATTTTTGTTCGTATTTACCGTTCGTTTTTAACACATTTTTGTGAAACAATTAAGTTCACCTTTATATGCGCAGCAAATTTCAAAAACGAAAACAAGGACTCCATCAAATGACGTAAATCGAAACGTCACCGTACCGTGATATACAAGTGACGTTAATCGTAACAAATTAAGTTTATTATCTTTACATTTTGTTTGGTGCGTCTATTCTTTACGTGCAAAAAAAACCCAAATAGATCTAACCGGATTAAATGAGACCTCATTCAAGTTTTATTTAAACGACGATAAACGATGACGAACGAACGATGAATGTGAAATTATTTATCTATACTATACTACGTTCGTAAATTCGGAGGAGTAAATTAAAATTCTCACTTAAAAAATTCGCTCACTGCTTGGCTACTTGCGAGACAAGATTACACAGTGTAAATTACCGTATTCGCAACCAGATTTCATGAATAATAAAGATATCTGTAGCAGAAATTTTTTGATAGAGATCGTTAATTTGTAACAATCTAGGTTTATGATACGAAAATATACACTAATGTTATCGAAAGTGTGATACATAAAAGTAAATAAAAAAACATTTATTTGTTATTTACCTGGGCTGTTTATATTGCAAATCACTCCGCCCCTGCTTTCAACCTTTTCCAACTCCAACTCCTTTAACCTTCTCAGTACTTCTTGTCCACACTTTTGTTTAAGCACTTTCTCTAGTTCCTACCGACACGTCCTCCTCTAACTCTGCTTGCCTGCATTCCCTCACCAGTGCTCCCATTCATCCCGACCTAGCTCACCAAACTTGCATCTTCGATAGTCCTTCCCTATCCTGTGCTTATTAGCGCCATCTCCATTTCTACACCTGAACATTGCTATTATTTTTTCTTTCTGCCCGTTGGTTTTTCCTTCTAGATATCAAGGCACCCTCCAACGCACGGCATTTTCTATCTTACGTTGTATGTTCCCTTCTGCAAACGCTCCTATGGCCTTCTACCTCCTTCCACCTCCCCATCACTTTCTTCACCATTTATCTCCCCCTCTTGCATGTTTTCCACCTGCAGCATCGACCAACCTACCCTTTCGTACATCAGTACCCTATTCTTTTCCCATCTTGACAACCCTCTTCACTATATCCTCCAACATCATCCTTGACCAATTCGCTCTACTCCTCTCCCTCACTTTCATCTCATAAAACCAAAAAAAATCTGGAAATTGTAGTTTTTTTTTCGATCTTTAGCCAAAACTTCCGTTCCAGTGAAACACACGTGATCACAATTGGTAAATTATGGGCACTGGACGACACACAGTTTAAACACTGATAACAACGTTCAAAAATTTACTGCATTAAAGTATGGCAAAAATAACACATAATTTAAGGCTCGACGATTTATTGTTCCAAACATATTTTTTATAGTACAAAGTGCCTTTTTAAAATTTTTTATTGAAATAGTAAAGAAAAAGAAACCATGAAATTGGGCATTTTAAAATAGAAACTTTGCTAAATTTAAAATTCAGTCGTTAAAACTTTTGTTGTTGTGCAAAATGGATAATTAATTATTCATCACCGTAAAGTGCTGTCCTTTCAAAATGCCGATATTTTTTTTACAATGGCGAATACTACGCGTACATATATTATTAGTTTATTGTATTTAGTAATTGGTCACGTGATTAACCTGAATAAGAAAGTTACTACTTTGAAGAAAACTTACGATAATTTAACAATAAACATTCTAAGGATTTTGACTACTTATTTTTTACACGATTTTGAATCAAAAAGTTGGATTATCCGAACGGAGAAAAGGACTTAACATCAATTTCAGCATTAAAATAAATTATAAATATGTATACAGGTTGATTCTGAAATAGGTATCAATATTTTAATAGACGATAGCCCAGTCATTGCGTTTAAAGTTTCTTTCATTTCATGTTGTTCCCGCTAAAGGAAGATATTTTTAAATACGACGAACATGAAAATGGCTAAAGAACTGTATTTAAAACAGAACGTTCATATAAAAAAATTACATTTTCCGAAAATTTAAACTGAAGAACCGTCGTTTTTGCGGATTTAGGTCTGGGCCAAGGTCATCTATCACCTTTTAAAATAGTAGGACCTATTTCAGAATTACCTGTATATTTATAAAAGTATGTAGAAAAAAGAAAAATAATGAAAGATCCTTCAGTTGCAACAATTTTAATGAATAAATTCGATAAACATCATTAACTTTGAAATGCGTACACACCTGTGATTATGTAATTTTGCTCTATATACGATCACATCATGTCCAAATAGATGAAGCATTTATTAAACCAGATGTCGTTGATAAGTACAACCTTGCGTCATTAGTGTTATATTTCGACGTGCCTATAATCAAAAGCTTTCCAACTAAACAGGATGATTAACAAGTTTGTTGAATACGCAATTTCTGTGTAACATTAACAATTCTTTAATGTCTCCAGTTTCCAGTTCGTAACTGGACATAACAGTACCTTAAATTAATCGCTGAGATCTGAAATAATTCCTCAACGCGCAACCATTTTAAGATAATGGGTAACTTGTCGGTTGGTATTGTGCAGTTTCAGTGGAACGACTCGGCTTATTATGCCAATTCTATAAACGGCATGCACATCAGCCTGTCAACTTGTAAATCTGTGACCTCGTTTACTTTTGTTGTCGTGAACGTTTCAAAGGAAGTTACAACGAAGATAATTTCTCTTATTGTCAACTGAGAATTTACATCTGCATAGGTATCGGCGAGACATCATCCGTTCAAAATAATACGCGTTTAAAATTAGAATTAAATCCAGTTAACGGAGTTCTGAACATGCGAATAACGTAATACCTGAGGTAACTTATTAATTCGAAACGTAATCCTTTGTAATTAAATTTTATTGTTAAATGAAAGTTCCAAACATGAATGCAAAATTACTCCGGTTGTTCGTTAAAATCCCTTATTGACGCAGAAAATGTCTCAAAAAGGTATAGTTAATTTAGCCAAGACATAAACAATCTTATACTCATACAACATCGTACAATTCAAAGTGTAAGGCGCTATATTAAAGGCTTTCAATGCCAGTGCTTTATAAATATACAGTATAAATATATACAGTGTTTTGGAGTTGAAATATTTCTTGTAAACAATGTCTCAATTTTTATACATAGAAAAAAATATATTATTAATATGTTATTTTAAGATTATACCATTTATACAAATTTTAACCATTGCTCAATAATTAATACATGCATTAAAAATGTGAGTTCGTGGTTGGAATAACCAACCTTCTCACATAACTGAAACAAATGATATTTTTAATTACATTGGAAGAACAATTGATGGATTTGACGCCTCGAGGTTTTATCACATGTTGTAATCATTTCTTAAGAGCTTCAAGGTAAAATTTCATGAAATAGACAGTTTCCGGTGTATTCTGTAGATTCGTTAGAGATAACAACGTCGTCGGCCATTACAAAAAATCATCTCGACTCAACTATTCTTATTGCGTGCTCATAAAATCGGAAGCAAATTTCCGTTAGCGTAGATTTTCTTTTTAAGGAGGAAATTTCTACATAAAGTAATTTGATAACGCAGGCTGCAGTCAAATACATAAAATTTGTTTTATAGCTCAAAGCCATAAACGCTGAGTAATAAGAAAGAAGTAAATGCATATTGTGTCAGTTTATAACAAGAATAGTTTCCAATATATTTAAATTGTTCCTTCTTATTAAAGAATTTAATGGATTAAATTATGTAGTGAAGTTTTTTTTACGAAACTGTTTAATTTAAATATGTTATTGTGGCACAATAAGCTTCTATTAACGTTTTCATAATTAAATTAATTTTTTTTAAACAATTTTACCCTACGATTTTTTTTACGAAAATTGTTTAAATTAAACGTTGTAATGCATAGTTTGTTGAAAACTTGTTTATAAAGAGTTTACAAAAAATAAAATGAAAAATTAATTAATTTACATTATAGTAATCTATAGGTACAACTATTACTGTGTGTCCAGCAAATTAAATAAAAATATTTCTAGACGCCATACGATTTAATTAAAGACCTAACATCTTTACAGAAGATTTTGTCAAATCATTTTTTTTTAAATTTTTAAATCCTATAGATTTCATAAAAGGGCAAATTTAAGAAACTAAAGCAAAAAACGCTTTTTGTTCGTACATTTTAAACGAATGCCAATTAACCAAATTTTCTGTTTTTAATTTTCAATATTAAGTAACGTAATCGGTCGATATTACTTGTGATATTATTATTATTATTATTATACTCAATTACGATTAAATCACTGGGTGCATTTATTAGCTTAACTATTTTTTAGTTATTTATTCTTCATTTTCTTTAATAAAGAAATATTAAAAATAGCTCACGCTAAATGTGTTTCTTAATTTTAAAATACATTTATAAGAACTTTTTAATTTTGTACTAAACATTTTTATGGTTTTGTGAACATGTGCCAGACACTCCATTAAAAGTTTCGTTAAAACACTCTTTATAAAGATAAATACGCACATAAAGCTATATTTAAATTTGGGGTTAATGACATTTTTCGGAAAACAATAATATTTCAGTAAGAAAGTCCTAAAATATCTTTTGTTATACAGGATATTATGGAAGTCCACGTAGAAAATTTAACTACCCGTATAAATCGCGGTTCTTAACAAAATTTTGTTTGTTTTTGAATATTTTTTTTACTATTTTTCTAACCCCTTATTTGACTCTCTGCACATTGAAATGTTATGAATTGAAAAGACCGAGAACTTTATACTTCTTTTCGAGCAAAAATTGTGGTGTTGTTTACAATGTGTTTGCAATGAAATGATTACTAACCTACCTCGATGCATGGTAAGTTTTTCTTGTTACCTAATAGTTTTTATTGTTTTTCATTCGCCTATTTTAATCGAAATTTTAATCGTAATTCTTGCGTTATATCAATGGTTGTGTAAATACATAGGCGGGTATGCATTTTAGGGTTCAAACTATTTTTGATTTTAACTTTGTTTAGAAGAATTTAGGGAAAAAACGATAAATAAAACTAATGCTTGTTTTAATGGTGATTAAATTTTCTACGTGGACTTTCATAATGTATATTCGGAAGAAGTTCACTAAAATATGTCAGGATAACATATTTTTAAGAATAACCAAGTTGATATTAATATTAAGTTATTTTCAAAAACAATTTAAAAATGCCTTTTGCTAGTGCATTTCAAACAGATGATTTAATCGTATGATTTAAACTATACAACTTATGACTTTTATCTCCTACTATGAATAAAATATGCAAAACTGAAGGAAGGGAGAATAGGCTTCAGTTAGAAAGGTTTATAAGGGATTAAAGTATCAGGAATGAAACAAAGAAATGAGACAATACATGTCGATCAATTTTTTTAGCGACTTTGTGATATTCCTCAATTTAAATAAAATTCTTGCAAAAATTCCAATCCTTCTGGTAAATGCCAAGAAGAATTAGAATTCACTAAATAGAAATATCAAAATAGACAATTAAGTTGACACGACCTGGTTTATAAAAGCGAATCAGGCTTAAAATTAAACAATAAAATCTTTTTGTATAATATAGCGTTAGGCGCGATGTAGCGGTAAAGAGATCTTCTGCTCGTACGTAAATTGCCACCTACGCCAATTAAGAAAACAATATATAGTGAATTTCTGTTTTGAAGTTTTCAGCAAACTTATGAGTAAATGTGTGTACTGGCCGCACATATTGCTTCTCTACGTATGAAGCGTCAATTTAAGTCATAGGGATTAATATTGTTTCGTGTCGGTGGAAACTTATGATTATGCTGTTTTGATGGAATAGGCAAATGTTATAAAATGTGAAATAAAAATTTCAATTTTATTTTTTATTCTCTGCTTGACAATGGTCATGTTCAGACGGGTGATTGCTAGGTCAGCGTTGTGACAGCAGCCAATTAAATGTCAATTAAATGACGGCACGTTTGCGTTCATTGGCTGCTGTCAGAGCGCTGTGCCAGCGCTGACCCCGGCTGAAAAAATACCTGACAAAATTAATGAGGAATAGAAATAAAATAAAAAAATAAGAAGGAATAAAGATAATTTTTTTGGAAGAAAATTGAAAAAAATATCTATCAAGCAGAAAAGGAAAAATAGAACGAAAATATAAAAACGACATATGTACAAAGAATTTTTTTTTTTTTTGATAAAAATAAAAGCAAAAATTGTATAAAGTGCACAACAAAATTAATCGCGAACGTAAAGGAAAAATAAGGCAAAATCAAAACAAACAAAAAATCCAGACAAAATTATTAATAGCGTAAGGACAATTTATTTATTTGTTGTTTTCTAAAAAAATAAAAACATGAATGACATGAAAACAAAAAAAAATCAAACATAAAAATCTTAAAATGTTGCGTTGGGTTTCATCGACTTGGGTTCTATTGATTAGGTTGGGTTTTCTATTTATTTGAATAGACCAGGGCTGGCCAACAAGTCGATTTTTTTTCTAAAACAAAAAAATAAAAACATGAATGATATAAAATAAAAAAATATATATATATATAAAAAATCAAACATAAAAATCTTAAAATGTTGGGTTGGGTTTCATCGACTTGGGTTCAATTGATTAGGTTGGGTTTTCTATTTATTGGAATAGACAAGGGGTGGCCAACAAGCCGATTTTTTTTCAAAAAAAAAAATAAAAACATGAAAGATTGATCAGGGGTGGCCAACAAGTCCATCCTAGCCTTACTTACTCCTTTGTGTTCTACCTTTTGAATTTTAATTACGGAGCGAACCCAACCCATACAACCCTTGGATATTTCATACCAAAATTAAAAAAAAATTGTACTTTTTTGAATTTAAATTACGGAACGAACCAAACCCATACAACTCATGTATCTTTAGTAGGTGATCGCGACATATTTTAAGAAAAATAGTCATGTTGTACCGTGTGTCCCAGATCGAGTGGTATTGCATGGGTAACTTTCTTATCATTGAAGATGGAAATGTCTTAAAATCGTAACAATGTGTTTAATTAATAATAATGTTTAATAATAATAATGTTAACATTTTTCATTCCAATAAAAAATAAAATATGTACATCTATTGTTAGACGATCTCAACTGGTCGAACCCAATTGCGATCTTTTGGGTTATAGTTACGACCGATTTTCAATTGTTAACGAGGAAAACGTAACGAGGAAAACTTAACGTAGAAATCAAAATAGTCGATCAGCAGGACACAACAAAGTTGTAACATTCCAAACTTTGTCTCTGAAATAAAAATTCCATAACTACGATTTACTAGACCTTGCTACGAATCACGTATCCTTGAAAGGAAACACATACACGAACAGTAAATTTGAGGAGCGTTGTCCCAGAATAAGACCTTGACATTTTTTTTTTAATCCTGGTATATCCGTGTTTTTAGTGTTAAGTTCCATCTCATTTCTAACAGATCCTATATAATTAATAAATAAATTAATTAATTAATTATACCTTATAATTTATGCGAATAAAATGGCCTGACGATAAACATCTTAAAACAAAACTAATAATGAACCAATTACCACCTATCAGCATCTCAGTAAGTGTAACAACGTGGCACAATTACAAAGTCAAATAACTTTAAATGAAAATGTACGTGCTTTATTTGCATTCATTAGTCGAAGCAATTTATTTAAATTTTGTAGCGTCGATTGCGGCCGGCCGCGTACACTCGACACATTGTTCCATCCTTGGCGTAATCACGAGATGTAAGAAAAGCAATTTTAAATTTTAATTATTCGACGTCAAAAAACGTAAACTAGTTTCATTATAAGCGGAGGACGAAGAGGACGTTAAAAATTCATATTTTCGCGTCGTCGTCGAATTCTTCGGTGTCAATTAATAACGCCCATTACTTAACAGTTTAAAAACGTCATTGAGCACGTGACCGGCATATTAATATAGACAATCGAGATTCAAGGCTCGTTTGTTGCACAGGTTTCGAAGAGTCGTACGCCATAAACGTTTCAGCTATACATTCTTACGCATACTCCACGCACAGATCGTTCGAATGATAAAGTGGGCTGAGTAGTAACTCAATCCATTGGTAGGTTAGTTGTTAGGTGTAAATGCTTTGTCAGATAGTAATAAAATCAAATAGTAACGAAGGCTGGTGCTGTTACCGTCAAGTCAACAATTGTACAACGATAACTTATCTGTCGGCACTTATGTGTTTACCCTGAGATAGTAACGTGCGTGTGTGTGTGTGTGCATCTCTTGACAATAACGTCAGTAGACTTTACGTGAGAAGACTTTTGTGATCAAAAACAGCGGTGACTTTAACGTGTCGTTTCGGTAAATAAAAGACACGTGTGTTCCCATAACATATGGCATTGGAATTTATTATAATAGAGAATGTGGCTTTAACATGTGTGCTTCGATTTAATTGGAACTTTACAATGCTTAATTTTTGTTTTGATGTAAGGATACAAAACAATTAAAAATATAATTCGTAAGTAGTACAAGTTCAAGTTGACAATAAAAAAATAAATCGATGCGAGTTTTCCATTAATTATAAAATTATTAAGTCTAATTTGTCCACTAAGATCGACGAAAAAAAATTTGTTGGTTGTTCCAAGCATTAATTTTCTTTTATTTATTTTTTAAAATAAATTATACTGCTCTTATTGAAAGCTTGACTGGGGCGACTTCCCACATTTACGACTTCCTTTGTAAGACTCCAGTAAATATAGAAATAAAATAGAAAAAATATATTACTGAAAGTACTAAAAATAGGTTATTTACAATGTTTTGGGAACATAATACGCAGTGTTTTTGCCAAGTAACATTATTTAGTCTAATCAGTTGACTGGAATTTATTCAAATATGTTTCAAATATTTTCAAAAAAGGGCAAATCGATTTTGGTTAATTATTCTCAATCCTATAATTATGGACATTTGCACATTCAATTGTTTTTTGCAATTTTTTATTTGATGTGAGAATGTTAACAAAATTTACAAAGCAGTAAAATTACGAAGCTTTATAAATTACGACGAATTAAGAAGTTGGTGTTATTCTAAACATGCTCATATATTAGACAATGTCTTTTTGTATTTTTCCGAAAACCGTATTTTTATATTTACATATTTTATATTTTCATGCAAAACGAGATTTTTTAAATAGGTGTGTGTAGCTTTGATAATGACCTTGCAAGTTCGCAATAGTTACTTGTTAAATGATGACGTAAATATTGAAGTTAAAAATTGTTAAAATTCTGCATTTTTATGGTTTGTTGCATCTTATAATCATGAACATGAAAATATATGGGTAGTGGACACACATATGAAAGTTATAATAAATAAACGAAGACGTTGATGATCATAAAAGATCTACTATTGGCAGAGGGTTGGAAAAGGGTTGCAAAAAATTTAAAATACAACAACGTTTTATGCACAGACTTTGATAAAATTGAAATCGTAGGGAAATAAAATTATAAAACCTAACCTCAATTAACTTAATGGACAGAACGTTGCAGTTCAACTACAAATTTAAAAAAAGTCGGCTAAACAAAATAGATAGGATACGAAAAAATGTGTTATTAAAACTTATAATATCTAGAAAATTAGACAAATAGGCAAGCAGTAAGGGAAGAGGGAATAAGTATAATATAATTTGGAGGATATTTGTGGGTATGAATATTTGTGGATTAAGATGTTACAAAAGGCCGAGGAAAAAGGAACTGTGGAATATTCGAAAAATCAATATTATCAGTTAATTAGAACAGAATGGAAGACGAAAATTGGAAATAAATGTTGATGAAAACAATAATCAGAAGTATCCCAGATTGCCGCTTCCAACAAGCGAAAAAGGGTTTAACAAAAATCAGTATGCAACAAAGCAAAAAGTAACGACTAATCAAGACAATATTGCAATGAATGAAGAAGAAATAAAAGATTTCAAAACTTATAAGAATGATAAAATCCACAAATCTTTAACGTTGCTGGATGACAGGATAATGGGCTATCAATTTTGAACAAATTCAGTCGGTGGAAAAAAATAGAAGTCATGAAAGCGCAAAACAAAACCCTCATAAAGCAAGACACCCTGCGTAGACACACGGAACGCTGGATGTCATTGATAGACTGCAGACAGACTTCTGTTCAGAAACCTTGCCTGAAGCGAACAAAATTCTGTCTAGGGCAGAGCAGGCCTCAGCTAAGGAAACTGTTAGGGCTTTGGACAGGAGTTTGAACGCCAAAATTAGGGGTGCTGTCCAAAATCGGACTAGTTAGACAGTTTCAACACGGAAATTTTTTTCCCCACAAAATCTCCGCTGCACAATTTTCTGTCTTTGGCGAAATCGACACGAACGTTTGTCCTAATCATTATGGCATTTGTCCTAGTCGACTTGAACATTTGTGCTAATCGCCTGTTACGCATTTGTACTAATCGCCTGTTACGTATTTGTCCTAATCGACAAAAATTTTTTGAACGCCTAAATTAGGGGCGCTGTCCGAAGTGCAATTTGTAAGTAGTTGAAGGGGGGCCGTGAGTACAGAAAAAAATAAGCACCCTTCGAAAAATTCACAAGCCTGAATAGTTTTTTGACAAATGTTTACAGATGGAACCAATGTTTTTTTTTTTGTTTTCAATACGTTGTTAACATGATTAATTCATAAAAACAATATTCATCTGACAATTAATTTGATTTGCGAGGATATGTTTTTATTTCAGACTAAAATCGTTTCTGAATTTTTTCCAAATCAGTACTAACCTTGTATACCAGAAAATGCAAAAAATACCGTTGCACGCGAATACAACTGAATAGTTACAGTTTGTAAATATTTGCTGTGTGAATTGTTCAAATATGAGAAAACGTAATTTAAATTAATTCCTTATATTATCAACCTCAACCTCGTAAATTCATTTGATTATAGAACCGAGGAAGCTTTAATACGGATTTATATCGCCCCCGTGCGTAACGTAATATTATAATTTATGTAAATAACGAAATATTTTGCCGCTTTTTGTTGTTTTGCATTAAATGCTCAACACGTGGAGTTTATTTTTTGTTTTGATTATATTATTTTTGATTTTATTTACTTGCATTTCGTTTATTTATTCATATGTTTGCTGCATTTTGCATTCATTGTTTCGTGTTAGAAAATTTGAAATTTGACACATTTATTGATGACATTTCGTGTTTATTGATTATCATTATCAGATAGTGATGGTGGATATAATGATAGATTGGTGTTTATAATTGACTGCTTAATGAATTATGCTGAAGAAGAATAAAATTGGCTGCTTTATCTAAAAATAAACAAGCGGCTAATCAACAATAAGCGGACAGTTTTTAAAATTCGTTATAAACATGTTGTTTCTTTGTAAAAACGTAATACACGTAATAATATAATAATAACACGATAAACACTTTTATTGAAGTACTTTGTTGATAATTATTATGTTTTGTAAGTCTAGACATATTGTATTATTTATATAATGAATGGAGATACCTTCAGTTAGTTGAAACGAGAAGGATATGTAACAGTTTTCCACTTCGTTTCTTCTTCTCTCAATTTTTTTTATTTTTTCACCAACTAACTGCTCTAATGTTTAAAAAAATATTTCTTGTCTTACTTATTACCTACTCCTTCGCTGAGGATTTTGCTAGAACCTTTTTGAGAAATGGAATTATTTGAAATATTTGAATAAGAAAAAAAATTAATTAACTGTGTCTAGTCCAAAGTCAATTTTTACACTTAATTATGAAAATAAATAAAAAAAAAAATATTTTTGTGATGAATTTATTCGCGAGCTTCTTATTTCTGAATCTGACCTGCGGACTATAGATTGAGTGAGGGCCCTTGGTTTTTAATTGACTTTTTTTCCTCACAAACATGATTGTTGTTATTTTACGAAGCGTAATAACTGCAATTATGTGCAGTAATAACGTACAATTAATAATAATTAATAGTCATTTATTAACATTGTTTACATTGTTTGTTGCGTATTAAAGTGCCATTTGATTGTCTAATGCATTTGTAAACAACAAATATTTAATGCTGCTCGTGATGTGACTAGTATGCTAATAATTTAAATTTATTTAAATTAATCAAGTAGTAAAATGTTTATTTATTTCTATATATGATTATTAAACAATAAATGATTATTCATCTCATAATTTCTTAATTATTTCTTAAACGTTTCATGTTTCATAAACTTTAGTTCGTATATTACTTTAAATTTAGTGGTTTTAATTATTTTCACCCTGACGGTTGGGGGTTTTCCTTTATTGAATTCCGGCAATATTTTTTGAAATTTTTGAGCTCCTTTTTTAAATAACGCTGTGTTTCGCTTAAATCTCGTTTTTTAATCAAAATTTCTTTGTTTATTAACGATAATTTATTGTATAAAGTTTTTTTATTACATTTTTCTTCGTCCCTATGCACATCCTACGAATAAATTTATTTTAAAACGTATTGTTATACCGAGCATTTAATATGAAAATATTTTTAAATTTGTTAGTCGGAGCGAATGTATATTCCAGTAAATTTTATATTTGTGATATATTCGAGATATTTAATTAATTTAAATGGTGTGGGATAAATTGAAATACCAGTTATCATGAACTCGCATTCGTTTTACAATGTAGTACGTTAACTGGAACACCTTAAAGCAACACTGCCAGTTAATTATTGGATAACTCGACTCGTGCGCGTTTCTTTTTTTTTACAGAGAAAATTAATTAACCGGATTAAAAATTGAGCAAGCTGGATACATATCTGTGTATGCACCACAATATAATTGGATTGCTCAACGGTAATTTTATGTGCTTTGTCGGTTAATTACATCCAAAACTTTTTTAATTACTGTTAAAGATAAGACATTTTATCTCGAACGATCAATTAATAATAATCAAAACGGCGCACAGATCTGTTTTGTAATTAAAGCGCAATGAGCGATTATTAAACTGCTAAAGTTGTTTGTGCTTTTAGTGTTTTGAAAATGACGAACAATCGTGTTGAGTGTTGTTAAAATGTTAAAATTGGACTGTTGTAACATTCAACGATGATTATACCGACGTGCGAACAGGATTTTTTCAACATGGAAGAAGAGGAAGTAGTCTCGGACAATGAAGGTAATTCATAAAAATATAATTTATACTCGCTATTTTTTGCATAATTTTGCACAGATTTCGAAATGTGTTTTATAGTCAATATTATTATACAAAACTTTTCAAATAATTACACAAAATGTAATAAACAAGTATAATTTTATTTTCAATTACGTGAAAAATCTTCACCAAGGCTTGAAAAATGAATTAATATAATTTTAAATACAGTGTGGTGATAAAGTTTGGAACAAAATTCATAAAAGCGTTTTATAATGTTTTTAAGAAAATCGCTCGGACAGGTCAATTTTTGTTTTTAAAATGCCGTCTTCTGACGATAATTTTTTTGGAATGACGTCATTTGTTTTTGCACAATGACGTCATCATAATTTTTTTTTAAATGACAACCCCCACTTTTTTCTTCTGTTTTTAATAGACCTTCTTACTACTTAAACGGTGATGTAAAAAACTTGGTACCTCACATAACAATTTTTTTGAATAAATGACATTTACTTCAGATCGTCAGTGGTTATAATTTAGTAAAAATAATAATCGTAAACATTTTAAATTAAAGCAAATAACAGTAATTTGTGTATCTAAGACGAAGAGTGAAGCTTTAAGGTGCATTGACGTCATTATCGATTTTTTTAAATGACTCTCTTATTTTTTTCTTTTGCTTTTGATAGACCTCCTTGATGTTTAAGTTGTGATTACCGAATTAATTCTTTACATAAGAACTTTTCTGAAAAAAATAACATTTTTTCTTCAAAAAATTAAAATTTTTGCTTAAAAAAAAATTAAATGTCATTTATTCAAAAAAATTGTTATGTAAGGTACCAATTTTTTTACATCACCGTTTAAGTAGTAAGAAAGTCTATTAAAAACAGAAGAAAAAAGTGGGGGTTGTCATTTAAAAAAAATTATGATGACGTCATTGTGCACAAACAAATGACGTCATTCCAAAAAAAATTAACGTCAGAAGACGGC
>JAFFZR010016465.1:0-19125 GCA_018397195.1 Lethrus apterus | reverse complement strand
CCTGTATATTGCAATGACACAAAACTTTGTCTGAAGCATCCGGCAACCCTTGCTAAAAAATGCGCCAAATAATTACTCTTAAATTTTACGTTTGTAACCGCAGCGGTTTCTTTAATGTTAGTATGTAAAATTAAGTTTTTTGAAGTAATCGCTAATTACGGCGGAATGCATGAATCAAATTTAAAAAAAAAATAGATATCATTAGATACCCCCAAAACATTTCGAACTATGCAAACGGATACTAGGTGTCCCATTTAAAAAAATGGCACGCGGTCACACAGATCTTTTTCGGGACAGCCTGTATACTCATAAATAATTTCCTCTCATTTGTGTCTAGTTAAACGCTGCATTTGTTAGAAAACTCTACGTGTAATACGAAATGAGAAATCGAAGAACGGAGCTACTATGCTGGAACCTGTATAACATAAAAATGTGTTCAAAAAAAAAAAAAAAAAAAAAAAAAAAAAAAAAAAAAAAAAAATGAAAAAAAAAAAAAAAAAACGCAATTAAACGTAATTAATAGAGGTATGAAAACTGTAACACAATGTCACAGCTTATTACTAAAGTATACGAATGTTCAAAGAAAAAATTTACGAAATTAATAAACAAAAACAAAAAATTAGGAAAACAGAAATAATAGAAGAAATAGAATAAAATTGCATATATAAAAATATTAAAAATATACTCGCTGAGTGAGAAAACAAAAATAAGTGTACCAGCAAAAAGTCGACGATGAAGAAAGAAAAGATGAGGATAAACTGTACGAAGAGCTACCTAGTATAAAGGGATTACTCTTAATTCCTTTGTGGCTCTCTCTAGGTAACAGAGAATCTGTAGACAAATCAGAATGTCGAAAGTGATGAAACTACAGCGGCGATGTTTAAATAAGGAAGAGAAGTGCTATGCCAGTCAATACAAAGACTAGCACATAAATATGGAAGCTAGAGCAACGATGCATATAAAATAGATTAAATAAAAGTGATGGAACAGATTTTTACAATGAAGGAAATCCAAGCAGAAAGATATCTGTATGAGGCAACACCAATCAAAAGTAAAATTTATAGACTTGAAGAATTGAAAATGTAGGAAGAATTATAAATAAGCCGTAATGTGAACTTAATTAAGCTGACATTACATACGAGGGTTGGAACTTTAATAGTCGCAACTATTTATTTATTAATAATACAAAAATGATACATGTATGAAACTACTACAGTCCTTCAATATAAGCCCCAACATTGTCAACAACTCGTTGCCAGCGATGTGGGAGTCGTAGTATGCCTTTAGCAGCGTCTGTTCTATTGATCGTTCTGATAGAGCGATATATTGCTTGCATAATCTCGGGAACAGTTCGGAATCGAATGTCACGAAGTGGTTTCTTCATTTTTGGGATTAAGTCAAAGTTGCATTGGCTTAAATCCGTTGAATATGGTGGATGGAAAAGTACTTCCCAACCCCAGCGTGCCGTGTGCGCCCTAGCATTATCCTGCAAAATGATGTTTCCCCACATGCTTCAATAAGACCTTCATGACATTATTTTGCTGTAGGACAACAAGCACTTTCAATTTTCAACCAACTTTGCTGTTCCTCTTTTCTGAACATGACGAAAACACAGACCACAATAGTTTAGATCGGTAACTCATAGAAGACGATCTTTTTAAGGCATAGACTAAGATGTGGTAGCAGTGAGAATAATTCATTCCGTCTCGCTTCGCTTCCACAGCAGTGTTGCCACTATTAAAGTTCCAGCCCTTCTATAACACAGTTAAAGTCAAAGGAAAGACATCGAAGAAACAACGAAAGTTCTAAAATTTTTCTAAATTTTATTGTGGCAATGGAAATTTTGTTGTTTTTTGTATATTTTACAGCCATAGTCTCCAATCTTTTTGATTTAAGACTGAAGAATTTTGAATTCAAACTTACGACAAGAGAATGAGCCACAAAATCGTCAGTCTTGTTTAACTTCTTGTTGGGGGAGAAAAAAAGAGATCAGGCAAAATATAAAACAAATAACAGCACTTTATTTTCTTTGCTGAAAATACGAAAATTATAACGAGGAATACGAAGGAATCGCAAAAGTAAATATAATCGGTAAAAAACTAAATCATTGAAACAAAAATAAAGTATATAAGTTAGATTGAGAGAAATTTTGAAGAACGTAAAGATTTGGAATAAGAACAAAACAACGAATTACCACCATATGATTGAGGAAATAAACATAATTGTTTCTTTGAGCAGTATTTACCAGGAAATCGGATGTCATCGAGGAAATAGAAGGCAGAAAATAGGAATTGTAGGCCTAAAAACTACAATTATCTCACCATATTATAGTTTTAAATAGAGAATTAATGAGAAACATAGAAAGAAAAAGGTACAGGGAAGACAAATATTAAGCATATGGAAGTGGACAAGCAATTGCCGCGCCACAGTGAAGCGCTTAAAAGCGTGACTTGAGGCAAGAACTCGTTGCATTATATGGAGTTTCCTTAAGTTAGTTAGTTAGTTATTTGGTTTCTCTTGTGCGGCTATGCGTCTAGGCGTCCTGCCTTTCAGAACTTCTTCCACTTTTCCCACTCCTTTGACATTTTTTGGTCTTCTTTCCATGATTCTATGTCGTTCCGTGATTCTTCTCGTCTCTAGAAGTTTTACAATCCCTTGGTGTCACATTCTTATTGGCCTTGCCCTTTTTCCGTCTGTCCCATCCCGTCCTCTATATTTCTTTCACTGGGTTCTCATTCTTCATTCTGGTGAATAAATGAACCATCTCAGTTGCCTTTCTACGATTTTTTAGATTATTGAGCTTGCTCCAAGACTTCACCTAATATTTTCGTTGTTTATTTTATAGAATCTTGTAACCCCTTCTATTTTCCATAATATTATCATCTCGGCAGCCGTCATTTAGGACTTTAACTTGTTTGTTAACACCCATGACTCAATCCGACAAATCAGTCATGGATCTTGTAAATTTTTATTTTGGTGAATTTGTTTAATTTTCTTTGACTTAGAAACACTGACATTAGTGAATAGTACAGTTTATTAACAATTTTATTTTATTTCTTTCCTTAAGTATTTTAAAACTTGTTAATTAGGGAAGACAGGTCCCTTAACTTTTCCACCATTTTTAGAGTGACATGTAGGTACAACTTAATATCACATATTTTCAATGCAAATAGCATTTAAAAAATAATTGAAGATTTGCCATCATTATTACTTTTTGTGTTATTATTATTTTTAAGATTAAAAAATTGTAAATTTTTATAACTTATTAAAACAAAAAGAAAAGTTATATAGTTATTACTAGTTTGTTAAATTATATTAAATGTATAAGTTTGGTATAAAAGTTCCAATTATATCTTTAATTTGGTCCAAAATATGAGATTATATTTGTAAAAAATATTTAGATTTGTGGGTCTTAGTCCTAAAATTATAAATTTATTAAGAATATTATAATAAAATTATATATCACTTTTTTCTGTGAAGCAGAACCTGACTTACATTTTTGTAACTTTCAGGAATATAAAGAAACAATAAGGAACAAGAGAACTTCTTCAACACACAAAAAAAATAACTAAAATCAAGGACAATAACTAGACAATTTAACAATTCAGGAGAAAAACATTGATGGGCAGTTAAATAGAATTGAGACAACCTGTTTAGCAGGATTTTCAAGTTTTTAACTCTAAATCGTACCAACTATTAACCAATCCCATCAGCGTAATTTAAATTTGGCGCCATGAGTTTCTGTCTAACAGGAAAAAAAACTATATTACGACTGCCGCGGGACTTGGAACATCAGGACTTGGGACAGCCCAACTCCTGATGTTCAGCGTTCAAAATGTAAAAACCCCCAAAATCAAATGGACGAGAGAGTGGTGGTTATAAGAAGGCCGCACCACGTTCACCAACAGAGTTCAACTTCGTCCACCAAAGAGACAGTAACGTAAGACGACCCGCAACATAGTTGAAATGTAACATTGATGTAAAAACATACAATAAACACAAACAATCTTCATCGTCGAGTAATTATTATAGTTAGTTCGAACACCTGCAATCTCGCTGTCACAATGCCTTTATTAAGCTGCCTCTTTGTCACTTCATTCTCCTACTAGTTCAATGAGGAAGACATAGATGGAAGAACGAGTTCGTGGTGGAGATTAAACTTAATCAGATGTAAAAAAAAAATGGATAAAAAAGATTGGTGGAAAATTGCAAACCGTGCTAATACGCTCGTAGCGCTGAAATACATAAAAATATATTTTTGCAGTGTCAATGTAAACGTATTCGTAACAATAAAATATAATAAATTATACTTTATTTTTTTTTCTGCGATGCAGAACCTGACTTAAATAGACAAATTTTGTGACTTGCAGGAATATAGAGAAGGAACAAGGAACAACTACACAATTTAACAATTCAAGAAAAAAAAACGTTTTTTTGACAGTTAAATTTTTTGACAGTTAAAGAGAATTGACAGAACCTATTTAGCGGGTTTTTCAAATTCTTGATTGTAAATCGTACCAATTATTAGCCAATCAATAAATATAGTAATTTAAATTTGGCGCCAGGAGTTTCTGTCTAGCAGGAAAAAATAAACTAAAAAAAAAACCTTATTTGGCATCCACAACCTACTACATATCAATTATTAATTGCGTACATCCGGCCCTCTCCATCTTCTCTTTCCATTTCCCCAATCCTTCTCCCGACTCATTCATGATCCCCCACCATCTCCTTCCCATTTCCTTGTCTTCCTCTTGGTTCGCTTGCTCGCATCCCGTCCACCAGTGCATCCATTCCAAAAAATAAACTATAGGATTACATTTTTTTGTTCAACGAAAGATAGATTCGGACATTTTAAGCAAAATAAAATTGCCTGCTTGTACACTTAACAAACCCCAAAACAAACTGAACAGAAACTGATTTTCAGCAAAACTTCATCGTGAAAACAACTCAAAGGACATAGAACAAATATCGCCTTAGATCTTCACCAGACATCGCCAGAATTAGGTTACAACGTTAAAATTGTAATTTTTTTATTTTAAGGGCGTGTAGAAATTTCGCATGTAGGGTCAAGTGGGGTAATTGTAAACTAGGGGTAATTATGAACAGTGCTTAATATTATTAGAATTTTAAAATTGAATGGTTCCACACCTTTACGCCATTTGTTACAACCCTGCCGGTAACGCACCGCACAATTTAGGTCCAATTCAACGTGATGTAAAGAAACTTATTTCTTTGACCTAAGTTCAAGGTTACTAATTTACTCGGTACAAACAAATGTTTACAATTACCCCAATGAAATGTACGTGTGGGGAAAATGTAAACGCTATCTTTGGGTAAATAAAACAATCATGTTTTTCTTTCCAGAAAAATATGCCCAAAATGTAAGAAGAAAAAAAAAACTGTAGAGAGATATACTCAATACGATTTTATAAGGGCAGTGTCAATGACCTAAGAAACAAAAATTGCACTTATCGTCAGATTTCATAAAAATATAATTCACTTGCATTGTTGTTCTCATTGCATGTTTCAACTGGAAAATCTCGTCTCCGAACAGCTTCCCGATCTAAACCAGCATTTCCAATTCCCTAACAAACTTTACTAGTAGATCAATTGGACATCGAATAAGGTGTTTCCATTTAATCCATATATTTGAACAGTATAATTTTTCGATAGGGTAATTGTAAACAGTCCTTGAAAGTCAGACAGTAACTCGTATGAAGGTAAAATTTGGAGAAAATCTTTAAAACAGTTGAAACTATATGGGTATTATTACAGTGGTCAACAATTACTTGTTAAACACAAAATATGAACTTTCAAATTACAGAATACAAAAAACGTTTACATTTACCCAACTTGACTATACATAAGAACTTTTCTGAAAAAAATTTTTTTTGTTTAAAAGAAAAAATTTAAATGTGTCATTTATTCAAAAAAATTGTTATGTAAGGTACCAATTTTTTTACATCACCGTTTAAGTAGTAAGAAGGTCTATTAAAAACAGAAGAAAAAAGTGGGGGTTGTCATTTAAAAAAAATTATGATGACGTCATTGTGAAAAACAAATGACGTCATTCCAAAAAAATTAACGTCAGAAGACGGCATTTGAAAAACAAAAATTGACCTGTCCGAGCGATTTTCTTAAAAACATTATAGAACGATTTTATGAATTTTGTTCCAAACTTTATCACCACACTATATATGGTTTGTTGGTGATTAAATCACAATTGAAATCGCTATAGTCTTAGGCCCGTTTTGTAGAACAGACTGTATAATGGAGATAGTGGAAAACTCGACTCAGTATTATGCATTATCATTCATAAATAAATGAACGATCGAGCTAAAGACCTATGCAGATTCCACGTACATAAGAAAGAGATAACACTTTTCTGTTAATCTTGATACCATAGCATGAAAATATTTACCAATCTTGTTTTCTTTCACCTACGTTAAAAATATATACCTACGTTTTCCCGTTAATTATATGATAGTTTCATCCTGTATCTCCTTTATGTTTGAAATTTTGTTTTTAACTGATAAGTTTTTTTTTTTATTTAAATGTATAATATAACATTTGAATAATTTCAGTGTCATTATGGAAACGTGATGACGGTTTTGCATTACATGCCTTGAATTAGTAATAAGGTACAAACCGAAGGATCAATTAAACTAATTTTACTGAACGAAAAACCAACTACAACGCGAATCATTATCTTCCATCGTCTATAATTTTGCTCTAAATGTATTACTGTACTTAATTATTATGTAAATTATTAAAGGTGTTGTCGTAGAAAATTTAAATTAAAATTTTATTACCGTTCTAACTTATTATCAACAATAAAATACATAATATCTAATAAATAGTGATCTAATAGACGTTAATCTCTTCATAAAAATTCGCAATAATAAAATATAGATATAATATAATACAGGCTGACCAGGAGGAAAAAGAGGAAAAACTTTTTTAATATGCGTTTTACAAAAAAAAAAGTTATTCTTTATAAAAAATTCTGCTTTCCTCAAAACATCGAAAAACATATTTGGATTTGACTATAGACATACACTTACTTATAAATTCAATATTATTGCAGCTGATACTTTTATTTTTCAACTAAACAACAATCAGTTTTTGTAATAGACAAGTAAATAAGTATTAATTGTTAACTTAAAACAGATCTAACAACCACTATTCAATATAGCTGCCTCCAACTTGTATACATTTTTCAGTTCTATAATAAATTCATAGTAAACTTTGTATATCGTAGCAGGCACATTAATCTCATTCACCGCATCCCTTATTGCTTATTTTAATTAATCTAAATGTTGTTTTGCATCCTGAGTAAACACGTTTTCTCTTAATGCTCCCCACAAAAAGAAATCCATTGGTGTAATATCAGGTGACCTACCAGGCCATTCAACTGGGCCATTTCTGCCAATCCATTTTCCCTGAAATTGACGACGATATTGTGTTATCATTAAAACTTATGAACCAAGTGGTATTTTTTATAAACGTAAAATAGTAAAATAGTACTTATTAAGTTGTTTATTACAAAAACTGATTGTTGTTTAGTTGAAAAATAAAAGTATCAGCTGCAATAATCTTGAATTTATAAGTATCTGTATGGCTGTAGTCAAATCCAAATATGTTTTTCGGCGTTTTGAGGAAAGCAGAGTTTTTTTTATAAAGAATAACTTTTTTCTGTAAAATGCATATTTTTTTTTCACCTTTGTAACCCAATCCCTGGATTTGGTATTAAGGATTCAATTCCAAACAAAAATAGGCAAATTTTTCAATAGTGTAAGAACTTTTTAATTAATTGTATCCAAGTAGCCAGTATTTTCTGGTGTCCTTGTGTTTTGCTTTTGTATTGATGAATGTTCTACTTTTTATTGATTCTGTAAAAGGTCTGGAAATTGTCTTTAAAAAGGACATAATAAATTGTTATGAGTAACATTCACAATTTGTGTTAATTTACAATCATCAATATATGTATATTATTTAAACATTGTGATAGTCTGTTGTGTAATTCCATATAAAATTCTGAGATTGTCTTTATAGAAAATATCTTTATTCAGTATTTAAATATTTGCAAAATTCCTTCGTTTGGTCAGTGTGTTGTATTAGAAAGTATGAAAGGATGTCATATAGACTATAGGACTTAAATTGGTTAAATATGCAAAACAGACGCATGTTTCTTTCATAAAATTCTTACCAAGAAGAGTATTTGTATGTGGTATTTGTATTGAGGTTTCATATTTAAGTGCATAATTTTAGTATTATGTTTAGAGGATTACATACGTCGCATATTTAAAAAAAATATATTTAGAATATACTATTAAAAACATCACTAAAGCTCGTTTTACACGGTGTAATTTTATATAAAATCAGTTGTCTAATTTTGTATATAAAATACGTAATTTTAAAATACAATTTTATACATATGTACCAAGTATTGCACATTCTATATAGTTCCTATTACACATTCTACTTTATATATTCTATTATAAATTCTACATTATAGCTTATATAAAGTAGAAGGTATAATATTTTTATAAAATTACATACGTAATATTTAAATTACACGATGTATACTTTTATATACCGTGCGAACGTTGGCTGTGGAACGCTCAAAATAAAAAATTCCCCGATCATCTGCGGCCAAAATCCTCCGACACGTCAACTATTGTTTTTGAACGCGCATCTTTTGTGATAGTTGTCAATTTTTTTACCCCCACTCCTTTGCGTAATGACGTCATCGCCATTTTTTTAAATGACAATGTTTTTATTTTTTATTGTTTTCAACGGTATACAGTTTTAATTAGGTTACATAAGAAAATCGAGAAAAACAGCCTTAAATTCTAATAAAAGAATAAACTGAGTAAATCATTACACCGGGTGTTCAAAGTTATCGGCGCACTATTGCTATTTTCGTTATTTTTGGAGCTACAGAGTCGGTTAAATTAGCAAAGATGCAGTGATTTTTCCGCTGATTACAACGGTCCACACAAAAAAAAACAACTGCTCATCACATTTCAGAGCCAACTCAGAGAATTAGTATTTTTTAAATGGAACATCTGTATATTTATGTAGCAGTCGGTAGAAAATGAAATTTTGCACAAAATCTTCTTATACTACTATATTCCAGAAATGAAAAACAAAAGAGCTACGACGACATTAATACAGGTCACCGCACATGGGATAACTTCGTTATTAGAGAAGCTACAGTGTTGGTCAATACATCAAAAATGTGTAGTTTTTTTTACTGATTGCAATGGCATACTCAAAAAACAATTGCCAGTCGCATTTTCGAACTGCTTGCTTTGATACTCATTTACTTATTTTATATTAAAATTTGGCCTTTCATCTTACGGTTGTACTATTAGAAGAGTATTCTATGTAAAATTTAACTTTTTATCAATTTAAATATACAGGATGTCTCATACAAAATTTTTTTTGTTAGTTCGAAAATGCGACTCGCAACTGTTTTTTTGAGTACGCCATTGTAAGTAGAAAAAACTACACATTTTTGATGTAACACTGTAGCTTCTCTACTAACAATGTTATCACATGTCCGGTGACCTGTATTAATGTCGTCGTAGCTCTTTTGTTTTTCATTTCGTGGTTATAGTAGTATAAGAAGATTTTGTGCAAAATTTCATTTTCTACCGACTGCTACATAAATATACAGAGTGTTCCACATAAAAAAATCTAATTATCTGAGTTGGCTCTGAAATGTGATGCGCAATTGTTTTTTGTGTGAACCATTGTAATCAGCGGAAAAATCACTGTATCTTTGCTAATTTAACCGACTCTGTAGCTCCAAAAATAACGAAGATAGCAATAGTGCGCAGATAACTTTGAACACCTGAATAAAAGAAAATAAGAATGGATTTGATTTTAGTATATCTTGTTAATATCTTGTTATAGGTTGACGAATCTTCGTTAACGGGTGAATCTGATCATGTGAAAAAGGGTGAAAGTTTTGATCCGATGGTGTTGTCAGGTACGCATGTAATGGAGGGTTCTGGAAAAATGTTGGTAACTGCTGTGGGTGTCAATTCGCAAGCGGGTATTATTTTCACTCTACTCGGAGCAGCAGTAGATCAGCAGGAAGCAGAAATAAAGAAGATGAAGAAAGGTACGTTTAATCTTACACATATAGCATGTTTTTGTCCATACGTTTGATTTCTGTACCCTTTTCATGTTATTGAAAACATAGACAGGTCGCGCTAAATGTAAAGCGCTGGCTGTCATGTTTGTGCATTATAATCTATATGTCATTTTCATTGTTAGTGCACATATCCTTTAAGTGTTCTATAATAATAATTTCCAACTTAATATGTAATGCTGACTGCAGAACACACATATTACTACCATTTTGTATATTATGTTTTGTTTGGCAGCCGGCCACAATAGTGAAACATGGTGGAAATACTACATATACACAAACCATTCACTAACAAAATGATTATTGTACTACCGATATTTCTTTTGTAATTGAAATTTTAAAATATTGAACGTTAGAGAAATACGTTGGTCCAATAAAACATTTTAGATTTAAATAACAATTTGCAAAACATTAATAAACATAAATTTCTCATCATTCGCGAAGCAACTCAATTCAACTCAATTATTATTCAACGGATGCAATAGCGCATTTATCTCGGTGTATGATAACAGATTAATAGGGTTATTAGATTGTTGTATACATACCAATTTAAGATATAATAGAACAAAGTAACTGAATATTTTTGTGCTTTATGTAATAAAATAGATAATTTTACACCATGTTTCATAAAAATTCTATTTATATTTTACCCATATAGGGACTTTGGGTTTATTTTGAGATTGCTAATGTTATCCTTTTGCATGTGTTTTTGTACAGAAGCTAAAAAGCAGCGGAAGAAGAAAAGTCTTACAGGTGAATCAAATTTTATATTTTTTATAATTAATTCAATAACTTTTTTAAATCACTTTTAAATAAAAAAAATTTTAAGAATTTTTGCAGCAAAAATAATTAACTTAAATAAATTTTAAAATAAGGAGCGTGGGGTTTTGTTATTTACTGACTACGTTTTTAAATTTTTACTAATTAAAGTCAATATTACAAAATGTTTTGAGTTAAATTAACCGTGCAAGTATGGTTTATATAAAGTTTATATGTTGTAAGTGTTTGTTATATAATATGCACTTCTTAAATAGCTTTGTGATAAAAATACTAACTGTATGTTGTTTGATTGTGTATAATTTTTTAACATATATCGTTATTATTAAAACTAAATAAATTTTGTATTTAAATCAATATTTTCATAAATTTGTTATGTAATTCATACATATTTTCACAATATTTTAGGCTTGTTTTTTTTGTTGGCATTTTTGTCTTATAAATCAGTTCGTTTTTAAAAACGCGTGAAAATTGCTTTAAATAACTTGACATCGCAGACACGACACGTCATAGCGCTATTTATGTCAATTTACGTCACCATTCTGAAAGTGGCGGGAAAATTCGTTTCTTTTCATTTACATAAATATAATCGATTGTACTCATTATTCAATCAGTTCACATTCATTTTAATTAAAATTTCATTTTTTCACATGTCAGTTTTTTTAAATTTCTCTATAATTATTTAATTTAAATTATTTAATAAATCTTACTGTCCATTAGATAAATTTGAAATGTGAAATGGCCTTTATGTGCCTTTCACACATTTCTCTGTTAGTATTTATCGATTAGGTAGAGTAACGCTTAATGCATTTTTTTTATGACCGACGTTCATTAAATAATTTCAATGCAAATTATTTCATTTCTAAATGAGGAAGTATGTGGATTTATATGAATCATGTTTGCACTTTACTCCACGTTTCGTTATTTTTAACTTAGCATGATTAATAAGATTTTATAACAGAGCTAAATGAATAAAAAGTATTGATTTTTACGGAACCTCCTTTTGGTATGACATGTAAGTTTACCGTAGGAGATGAGGAATCAGCTGTAACGGGAAATAGTCACATGAACTCCCCGCCAGTTGCAAATAAGCTCGATGGAACTGCTCCAGAAGACAGCAAAGAAAATCATGTGTCATCCGCTCCTCCAGCGAGTGAAAGCCACAAGAAAGAAAAATCCGTACTACAAGCCAAATTGACAAAATTAGCCATCCAAATTGGTTATGCAGGTTCTACTATAGCTGTTCTCACTGTTGTCATATTGGTTATACAGTTCTGTGTTACAACATTTGTTATAAACCAACAACCATGGAAAAATTCTTATGCTAGTAATTTGGTACGCCATCTTATTATTGGTGTCACAGTTCTTGTTGTTGCTGTACCTGAAGGTTTACCACTCGCCGTTACACTCTCGCTAGCTTACAGTGTAAAGGTAAGTTTTTATATTCAATATCAATCAATCAATCAATGAATGATTAGATTGTAAATTCAAGTACCATTAAAATACACACTTAGAATCGAATACAAACTTTACTATTTGTAAGAATTTTTATCACTGTCATGTCATCCAGTTTACGGTATTTCATCACTGTTTTAGATGTTTTATTACTTAATTCGCTTTCATTGAAATGCTCAAGTATATTAAAATATAAAGTGGAGTAACATAGATCTTATCATAAAATCTTCAAAAAATGATTTGTTTAACATCAAAAATGTTTTTTATTGTTGAAAATATATATGTTTTCAAATGGTATTATTTGTTTGTAAACAATACTGTTTACATTTATTGAACTTAACCCCATTTGAACAAAATGTTTACAGTAGCAGCCAGCATAGATTCAATTATTTTCCATGTGACCTAAATGCGTTCTAAATAAGTTCATAATTGTGCACTTTTTGTTAATGTGCCGACGCAGATATCCATTTTTATAATTTTTATTCATTGAATTGAATAAATTAAATGCAATAATTTTTTGCAATTATTTTTTATTTCCAAAAATAAATTTCATGTAAAATGTATTTCAATTACAAACTTGTAGTTAAAGCTGCATAAATCCTAACAAAATCAATACCTAATATATTTGCGCTTTGCAACTCGCGCTGACCTGCAATTTATCTAAAACGGACAGTTTATCTAAATTAAAATTGAATTATCATCTCAAATTCTTATTTATAAATTATAATTTTTCAGTAAATCAAAGTTCATTCAAAATGAGATATAGATTTTTTCTGGTTTTATATTTAACGTAAAATTTAGTTTTGTAAATAAATTAATTTGCAGTGTACGAAATATTTCAATATTTTGGACTTGAATATTTGCTATTAACCAAAAATTACTTATCTTTCTGGTGTTTTTAGAAAATGATGAAAGACAACAATCTTGTGAGACATTTAGACGCTTGTGAGACGATGGGAAATGCAACAGCAATTTGCTCTGACAAGACCGGAACATTAACAACCAATCGCATGACTGTCGTACAGTCGTATATTTGCGAACAGTTATGTAAAACAATGCCGAAATTTTCCGATATACCTCCCAGTGTCGGTAATCTTATTATTCAGGCTGTATCAATAAATTCTGCATACACGTCGAGGGTTATGGTAAGTATATAGTAAATTAAATTCAAATGATTATTTTCTTTTGATGCTTCTGATTAATTTGTTTGTAGCCATCTGAAGAACCTGGAGAACTTCCAAAACAAGTGGGTAACAAAACCGAGTGTGCACTGTTAGGTTTTGTACTCGGTCTTAAGAAAAATTATCAGACTATAAGGGATGATCAACCTGAGGAAACATTTACACGTGTATACACTTTTAATTCTGTAAGAAAATCTATGAGCACTGTTGTTCCACGACCAGGTGGAGGATATCGGTTATTTACCAAGGGTGCTTCTGAAATTATTTTAAACAAGTAAGTCTAACACACTACGTATTTTTTTTTTTTATATTAAAATCTTATCAAGAATCTTAGACAAACATTTAATTTAACTATTAATCAAAATGCATTATTATCTGACCTACAATAGATATCTAGACATCATTATATAAACATTTATTTTTTTGATTAACGCTTATTTAATGAAGTACTTAAGGCAATTGAAATGAATAAGAAATTAAATTTTTTTACTTATTTTTTTGCGTAATTTTATTTATTAAAGGAAATGTTTTTAGGTGTGCCTTCATATATGGTCATGACGGCCAACTGGAAAAATTCACCAGAGATATGCAAGAACGTTTACTAAGACAAGTAATTGAGCCGATGGCATGTGACGGGCTTCGTACCATTTCTATTGCATTTAGAGACTTTGTACCAGGAAAAGCAGAAATAAATCAAGTGCATGTAGATAACGACCCAAACTGGGACGATGAAGAAAATATTGTTAATAATTTAACGTGTCTTTGTGTTGTTGGTATTGAAGATCCTGTACGTCCAGAAGTACCTGATGCAATTCGTAAATGTCAAAAAGCTGGTATTACAGTTCGTATGGTCACTGGCGATAATATAAATACTGCCAGATCAATTGCTTCTAAATGTGGCATTATGAAACTTAATGAAGATTTCCTCATATTGGAAGGAAAAGAATTTAACAGACGTATCAGGGACAGCAATGGAGAGGTGATTATATTAAATTTCTTAAAACATATTTTATGTACAAAATGTTTGTTCAGGTTCAACAACATCTTCTTGATAAGGTATGGCCTAAATTAAGAGTACTTGCTCGTTCATCCCCTACAGATAAATATACATTGGTCAAAGGTATTATTGACAGCAAAGTGAGTGATAACAGAGAAGTTGTTGCCGTAACTGGTGATGGTACAAATGATGGTCCTGCTTTGAAAAAAGCAGATGTTGGTTTTGCTATGGTATATAATTTGGCTATTTCTAAATTAATTAATTGAATTAATATTATTAAAGGGTATCGCTGGTACTGACGTAGCGAAAGAAGCTTCCGATATTATATTAACAGATGACAACTTCAGTAGTATTGTCAAAGCTGTTATGTGGGGAAGAAATGTTTACGATAGTATAGCTAAATTTCTGCAGTTTCAACTTACTGTAAATGTTGTAGCTGTTATTGTAGCTTTTATTGGTGCCTGTGCTGTGCAAGACAGTCCGTTAAAGGTATTTTAAGTAAAAACAAAAAATATTTATTCTTAAATTTACATCAACAGGCTGTACAAATGTTATGGGTAAATTTGATTATGGACACGTTAGCTTCTCTAGCTTTGGCTACTGAACTTCCAACCCCAGATTTATTATTGAGAAAGCCTTATGGAAGAACTAAACCTCTTATTTCTAGAACGATGATGAAAAATATACTCGGACAAGCAATTTATCAGTTGACGGTAATATTTGCCCTTTTATTTGTGGGTAAGTTCTTTGTGTTATTTTATTATTGTAAAGGTTAATAAATATATGTTACAGGCGACAAGCTGTTAGATATTGAATCAGGTAGAGGTGCAGATTTTGGTGCTGGACCTACGCAACATTTCACTGTAATATTTAATTCATTTGTAATGATGACGTTATTTAATGAGTTTAATGCCAGAAAAATACATGGCCAAAGAAACGTTTTTGAAGGAATCTTTACAAATCCTATCTTCTATACAATATGGGTCGGCACATGTGCTTCACAAGTTAGTTCCGTAAAATTATAAAATATTTTTTTATTTTTGCTTGAATTTTAGATTTTAATAGTTCAATATGGTAAAATGGCTTTCTCGACAAAAAGCCTGACATTAGAACAGTGGCTTTGGTGTTTATTCTTTGGAGTAGGAACATTATTATGGGGTCAGCTCGTAACTACCGTACCAACTAGAAAGATTCCCAAGATTCTCTCGTACGTTTTTGGTTATGTATGTTTCGTGTGTGTTTTGAGCTTATGCGTTTGTTACAGATGGGGCCGAGGGCATCCGGAAGAATACACGGAAGCAATTAACATTGGTGAAGAGAAGTTTGATGTTGATTCTGATAAGAAACCTAGAGCAGGTCAGATTTTATGGATCCGTGGCTTGACTAGGTTGCAAACGCAGGTAAGTGCGTGTATTTTATACATTGCTTAAGGCAATGTGAATCACACAATTGCAGCATCGCCGCACTGAGGGCTATTATTTACGATCTTGCCCTTTGGGCGGCGACGTGCTAGGCATTATGTATATGAGTGATTGATGAACAGAGCTCATAACATAGGAGTTGATAGGTAGTTTAAATCCACGAGTTGAGGCTTTCCTTCTGCCTTTCCCGTTCCTACCCACATCAGTGTTAGTCTATTGAAACGCATGGTGCATTGACATCTGACTGTGCAATTGAATTAATAATGTAATTTGGATCCTGACTTTCAGGTGTCCTGGTATCTGCTTTAGTTGTCAGTGTTCCTTGTAGTATAGAAATAAAATGTAAATTCTGTTGTTTTGTTTGTTAACTATGACGTTAATTGTCTTGCAAATGCGTTAAAGAAGATTAATCTGTTTGTGTACTTAATCTGTAGTTATATATATATATAAAACCTTATTAATTTTTTTGTGATTTGGCGAGACCATACATTTGACAGTGGATAAACACCCGTCCTTATTAAATGAAGAGTTTATTTTAACATACGAGTTGGTGATATTTTACATTTGCTTGCATACTATTAACACACATGACGAGGCGTTGGTGTCGGTAAGCGGTTTTTAACCGGTGCCCGTCGCCCCTCATTTGACCTGACCAGGCATGCAAACCGAAATCCTGCCACAGTACACTGCGATGCATTAGCATCACAAAGTAGATAGCTTATCGCGGAACACGTAGTTAGCGTTAGCGCTATTAGCGGATAGTATGCATGAGCGTCCGAAAATTCGATCCATGCTCGAGCCCCAAGTTGGCTGTGTTGTCTTAAGGTTGCACCACACCCACGGATTTCTCACTACTGTACTTCCAGGTTTTGTCTCTTGTCTGCTGTCACCTCCTTAATTGTCTTGTGTCAATGTTGCAAGCGGATTGCTGCTCTATTAGTGAAATGAGACTTAATTCGATGAACCGATTCGCGCGAACATTACATAGAAAATCAATCCCACTGTTTAGGTACTTAATTGTTATTTATTTGTTAGCCGGCGGAACCCATGAGAGAAACTGAGGTATAGGAATGCTGTGGGTGTCTCAAGCAAATCCTGTCGCAGTACAAACAAGTACGTAGCTTGTAGTAGGCCTAGCTTATGCAATGACTGCGATGCGTTCTGCTGTGTTGCACTGTGGTGTTAGCTGTTTTAGAGCCACCTTACTTTTCTGGATGTCGTCCTCTCCCCGTAGGTCGTAGTGCGTCGGTAGTCTTATAGTAGTGGATTACTAACAGTTATCAGTGCTTCCTCGACAACACAGCCATGTGGAGTCAAGAGTAGTTGATCGATGTTGTTCGTTCGTAACTAACGCCGGCGCGCACGTTTAAAATATCGTCGCATCATGTCACAGTGTCTTCGATGTTATTGGTTATATACCGTCGCAGTCGTTTAGATTTATAAATCGTTTGTTGTTAGGTACTTTCGAAGTGGCGTATATACAACTCGCGTGGAAGGTTTATTAATATTACACAGGTTGTGTATTACACAAATATTAATGTCGGAACACGCTCATTATACGTAGAGTACTTCGTGACAGCGTAAGCGTCGACTATAACCTATTATCGCATGGAATTTATTTCCTTACATTTATCACAGATAGTATTTGTATTCATTCAGGTAGATAAGTATTAGTACTTAATCGGAAAGGATAAATTTGGATTTTGGACAGTGATTTCAACTGTGCGACGTTCTTGTAAAAGAAGTTGAGTCATTTAAAGCAATTATATTGGGTTCCCAATTCTCAAATGGTTCAATAACGCCTCCAATTTGACATGTTTAATTGATTGATAAATTTATATTCGTCACCCAACAGAATCTTTTGTTATTGAAGATTTTCTCCATAATATTTCACAAAATAGAGATTTTTGTTGAATAAGAATTTATAATATCAGCCATATAGTTTGCAATATTCCCCCCTAATTGTTTCTTATCAAAATTGTAGTGTGTGTCTCGAAGGATAGTTGAGCTTCAGGAGCAACTTTTTGCACTCTTTCACAATTTATGTGCAGGCTGTAATTTAAAATATGAACTAATGTCTGTGCTTCATATTTAAACTTTTGTTGGTAATTTATTTACAGTACAACTACCAGTGAACAAAACCAATGGATGTGAAGAAAATTTCGATTGCCACTTCATTATAATCAATTTTAGCTAGTCATCTTATGATATCGTACAAAATGGTGGGGTGTAATTTTTTGATCAATGCCAATAAGTCCTTGTGTCATAAGAACCTGAAAATAAAATATATGTTAGTTCTTAATTTGTTTCAAGAACATCTACTTTTGTTTCAAGAACATCTACTTATATTGTTATAGTGCAATGGGTTCTCCAATAAAACTTACCAATTGTTCAAATATACAGTGTGTCGCAATTTAGACGGCACCACCCCTGTATTTTTTTTATATACAGTAGACTCGCGATTATGTGAACACCGTTTTATGCGAAACGCTGGAATATGTGAACAGTCAAAATTTTGTGTTGATAGCCGTATTATGTGAACAGCGAAGATTCGTTTATGTGACTAACATACTGATGAGTGGGGATATTTGCCTGTTCTATCCTGTCTGACCATTTATATTTGAAACATTTAATGCAAAGACCCTTCACTGTGTAAAAAGCAGTTACTGATTCGGAAATTTTGAAATGGAATGATGATCTTATAACCATATCCGAAGCAGAAAGTGACTCAGATGCAAATGAGGAAGATGTTTCTATTCCTCCTAAATCACAAAATTCGGTATCAACTTCTACAGCTATTGAAAGTATTGATAACGTTATTACATGGGCGTCGTTTATTGGTGACATAGATTCGTCTGGTATAACTGCATTAAAGAAAATACGCGAAAAAGCTGTTCAAATAAAACACCAGGAAAAGTTAAAACAACAAAAGATTACGGACTTTTTTTATAAATAAAATATGTGTATTTATTATACAGGCTGTCCCCGGGAAAACGAAACACCCTCAATATCTAAGAAACTCAATTTTTTTCTTAAAATCGCTGAAACACGTAAACTTTAGATCGATGGGGGACAACTTTTGGCGAAGAAATGATCGCCATATCTTCAACCCCCTAGCCGCAGGGGTGT
>JAFFZR010016463.1:0-15543 GCA_018397195.1 Lethrus apterus | reverse complement strand
GTGGTATATCAATAGAATCGTTGAAAAAAGGCCTTTTTTATAAAGTCATGGCCGACTATGGTTTCCATTAGAAAAAACACAAGTTTGTGTCATAACTCGGAAATTATAGCTTAAATAAAAAATTTGGTTAGACAGTATTATTAAGCACGTAATTAGCTACAACTTTTTCCTTTATACATTTCTAAAGTCAATAATAACAGAGCCATATGCATCGAAACAAATAACAAAAAAATGATTTTTCCGAGATATCTAGTTAGCCATGCATTTTTTCCAAGAAACAAAAACCTCATTAAATTGAGCTCGTAAAACTGCAATTCTTTCCCCATTTAATCGTCTCTCTATCTCCGCTAGTTTCCGAGATCCCCATACTAAACATCTAAAAAAACTCAGCCTGTATATCGAAAGTAAAAGAATCGATGAAGAAGAATGAAAAAATTCAAATTCAAATCCTTAAAGACAGACTACTGTTTTTATGGATTTTAAACTGGACACGCGTAATTATTTCTGAAACACCACTTAAGTGACGTTCATTCGATGAGATAAATAAGCCTTGACGTAAGTTTTTTTTTATCATTTTTTTTTTATATATCATTTTAATATGAGGAAGTGACCTGGGCGCTAGGGGTCACCAAGGAAACGTTTTCGCTATAATCGAAATATTTTTCTCGCCAGCGCAGCGATTTAAATAATAAAACAAACGAACGTCAAAAAAACAAAAATTACCTGAATTTATCATTTCGTAGTTCTTCAGATGCGACAGCAGCCCATTGATGAACGCGATCATCGCTTTCTCGTGTTGTTGTTTTAACGCGCGTAAAGTTCGACGTACCGTACGAAAATCGAATACGAATCGATTGATCGAAGGCGACCGACTAACGTTGTTTTGTGTCTTTGAGGGAATCATAGCGGCGCGTCGCGACCGTCTCATAAAATCATCAAGGTTGAAAATTTCACAGCGCGTGTACGGGCATTTCCGAAAAGTTTAAGGACGAAAACTCGTTTTCGTGCGTTTTTTTTTTAAATTTAACCGCCCAAAACAAAAATTTAGAGGCTAATGAGAGTAATGAGTACTTAATGAGATTCCGATCGGTGATTTGTTTTAAATATTAAGGTCGAAAACATGACGGGTTTAAATTGCTGACGTCCTTTCATTTGTTTATTTACTTTCTTTTTCGATGCATTTCAATTCAACGTATGTCACATACGTACGGTATGTGTATGATGTAAAACGTGGGTCCAAATATACAACCTTTGGGATAAAAAATTGAATATTAATTAACATTGAAAAAAAGTTTCATAAGAAACTGTTAGATAACATTTCCTTGCATGCAAAATGGGACATTAGTACAAATTTTGAGAATGCAAAACTAACTAGCACACAATACCAGAAGATAATGTCGGAACAGGAGAAAGAAAACTGTGTACAAGAGCGGGCCTTTTAAGCTAAACTGGAATCATTCATGGGGCTCACTAGTTTTTATAGACATTGTAAAGTTTTTGCTTGGAACAGTCATAGTAAGAAACTTTCCTTGTCGTGTAAGTTAAAGGGTATCATTGCATTCCGCTCTATTTAACTCTAGAGTACTTTGGAATAATACAAAGGAGCAACATAAAAAAATTTACTATTTTCCAACAATGTAACAAAGCCAGAAACCAAATCCAGTCATAAAAACACAGAGACAGACATCTTTCATCAAACCCGTTGGAGGTATGTTATAAAAACAATACATGTTAAATTACATTAAAGCAATAATCATTATATGTATGAAAAACAATAAGCAATTTAATGTAAAAGCAATTTAATGTAAAAGCTCACATTAAAAACTATATTTAGAGTATCATATTATAATTACTCGATGTATTGAATTTAGTATTCAAGTTGATGTTTACCTTATCTCTGACCTCGACTGTCTATACTTTATTCGAACATTGACGTTAACACTAGTGTGCACTAGAGTGCAGCTCTTTGCTTGTTTTATAACAAAAAAAGCACAGAATTCACCACATGGAGATGGCTGCACGTCAAATTCTTAACATTAAAATCTGCATTTAGAGTATTCAATTTAGTAGACGAATTCAATTTAGTATGAAAGTTCAAGTAGATATCTACCTTTGTAATTATTTCTGATTTGGACTGTCTACATTTTACTAAAATTGATGTTATCACTACACTTAGAATGCAGCTCTTCGCTTGTTTTGTGACACAAAACAACCCAGAACTCACCACGTGGAGGTGGCTGCACGTCGAGTTCTTTTCATTAATAAAAATGATAAAGAATGAAAGTCAACAGATTGATCCCGAGGTGCTCCCTATCGATAACTCACTTAAAAAATAAATCATTATTCATTTTATTTAACAAATGAATATATCTTTACTATGTGCGATTGTAAAAAAATCCAATGTGTTTCCAAGACACAAACAGATCTAAATCGGATGCATAATTTCTTTCTTCAATTTTTGGAATGTAAACACAATCTGACCATCATCATTCTCACCACATTTTAAAATTGTACTTTGAACAAAAAAATATATTCAAACATTTTGCTGGAAATTTTCTAAATTTGTTTTTGTTGCTTCATCGAAGTAATTTATAGCCGTGTCCAGTTTGCTGATTATATTTGCAATATTTGGGTCTTGCAACTTCATTTCCTTGGACGTTATTTCACCAATCAAACGATTCGTTTATAACTTGTAGTTGTAAATCTATAATACTAAATTAAGGCTCTGGTTATTTACTTATCGATTAGAGAAGTTATAAGGCCACTATTTATTCAGAAAATGTATTTTTCGTGTTGCGTACGATTTGACGGAACCCGTCACTTGTCACTTGTCAACTTTGTCAACTGTCAATGATGAAATCATATTGGAAATTATATTTTAAAACACAAATAATTAGCTAGATTGTAACTAAATTTGTAGGCGTTTCGACGTTGTCATTTTTGATAACTGCACGATTTCCATTTGCAAAAATCACAATTTTGAATTCGACCTTTTAAATTTGTGTGTTGGCAGTGGTTTTCGTCGAAATTTCAATTTCAAAATTTTTACTATTTCGAGGTTTTATCGAGCGCGTCCGTTTTATTAAGCCGGAAATGCACGGCGTACGCAAAATTCGCTGTAAAATCGAAAACTTTACGTAAACGAAAACGGACAACGTTACATCGAATTACGTCGAATTTCCGCATGACTCGGAGCTTTTTCGTATAAACGTATCCGTCGATTTTTTCGGTGATTTTCGAAGTCGTGTTTGCGATTTCGTGCTGATTTTTCGGACGCCGTGACGCGGCTTCGGTGAGACGGAGGGGAATACGTCGGATTTTACGTTTCGATTGGTCGGACGGAGATAATGTGGTAGCGCCCTCCGGCGCACGAACGTCGAGACGCTTCCCCTACTATGTATTTACGTATAAATGGTAACATTTTTTCCCCTCTTAGTTGGTATGTCATGTCCGTGTATTCCTACTGTAGTTGTTATTTAGGGTAGTTCTTAACGTTTAGATTTAATATAATTTTAAGTTTAGCATAAGGATTTAAAATTAGTTATGGAAGAGTACGAATACGGGTATGTATACATTCTTTAATATTACGTAAATGCTAGCGTCGAGAATATAGTGGTGGCGTCTTGAAACACAATCTGTTAATATACTTGACGGAAGTCGGCTAGCTGCCATTGTCGTTGGGTAGCTTCGTATGTAAACCGGCTGGTCGTTGCGCGCGTGAATATAAGTGAAGTGCGAATTTGAGGTTTTTTCCCGTGTGGATTATGCGAATGTTGAGGATTCCTCAAGACATGGATGACGACGAAAAAGGGTATTTAAGTTTGGTTTGTGCCGATTTGTCGCGAGATTGTAGGTCACATACATCGTGCTTTCGACTGCCACAACGCATAATTTATTTTCGTTCTTTTTTGGCTTTCTTTCATCACGAAGTGATCGTACGTCGACGTAACGTGGCTCAAATCGATGCATTTTCTTACACAATTGTTCTATTTTTTTCCCGCACACGATCTTTGAACCTACCTGACAGTATAACCGGTTCACCGACCCCAACTCCGATCGTTGTGAACGGTCAAGGAACGGAAAATGTTCATATTCATTCGCTTCGATTTCACGCTACTTTATCGATATTTATTTTCGAACGAATCCTTAACGTCGATTATTTTTTTGCAGGAAACTTTTCGTTGGCGGACTTTCTTGGGAAACATCCCAAGATAATCTACAGCGATACTTTCAAAGGTATGGGGAAGTTATAGATTGTGTTGTTATGAAAAATGCTGAATCCGGACGAAGCAGAGGTTTTGGTTTTGTGACGTTCGCCGATCCCAACAACGTATCTGTAGTATTACAGAATGGACCTCACACACTTGACGGAAGGCAAGTACTTTTTTTTCTATGTTTTATAAACTTACCCCTTTTGCTTTTCAATCTGTAGGTCACAGAGTATTTAAATATATCTGTAATTTTTACAGAGCGAACCCAACTAAATAACCATGTTACGTTGTTACATTACACGTTCATTTTTGAAAAGGTATATGTAAGCAGTGTAAGTGGATGGACTACATCCACTTACACTGTATAAATTTACCACTTGATCTTAGCATTGCACAATAATCTCTTACTAATTTCAAAAAAATTGGTGGTGAGTTTTTAAACATGATTATTTCACATTTACTTCCAGTTTTGAAAAAAAATTTTTTTTTAATGAGTTATAAAGAGTACATTTATCGAATCGAGCTGTTTTCCTCATTTTTTAATTCCATCCGTGTCATTTTTCTCCCTCACCTTCCTTTTTACTCTCGTGTGTCCCTTCTTTTTAATTGTTCCACAAAATGTTCCCCAGTCCCTTTTTCATCATTCTAGTTTTTACTTTTAGACCCGTATTCACCAAGGCTAGTTAAATCTTTAGTTACTAACTACCGATTAAATACAATCTGTAGATTAAAATTAAGTGACGTTTCATCAAGCAAATTGTGATTTTTAATTTAATCTCAGATTAAATAAATTAATGTTTTTGTTTGATTTTTTAGAATTATATGAACAAAATTAGTATAATATTGTTTCGTGACATCATGTTATTCGTTTATATAGTCATTTTGCTCATGTAAGTAGCCTTAAAAGTAAATTTTCGTCACATGTAAATATTTGAGGTTAAGTTGTAGATATAATATTTAATTGACGAAAAATCAAGGGATTATTTTACTCGTGTGATTTAATTACAGTTAAATCTTAACCTTGTTTGGTGAATTGCATTTTGAATCTAACTAGTGATTTAGTAGCAAGTTTAATAAAATCTACCGATTATAATAGCTAACTGACGTTGGTGAATACGGGCCTTAGTAGTGTATATTCTTTCTGTATTGTTACTGGTTTGTGACGAAATGTTGCAATTATGACGCGCGCGTGTTTATGTTGATGTGACTATTGGTAAAGTTCTATAAAAAAAAAAAATTTTTCAGGACGATTGATCCAAAACCGTGCAACCCTCGCACGCTACAAAAGCCAAAAAAGGGCGGCGGATACCCGAAAGTTTTTTTGGGCGGTCTTCCGTCGAACGTGACCGAAACTGATCTGAGGACGTACTTTACGAGATTCGGAAAGGTCATGGAGGTGGTCATCATGTACGATCAGGAGAAGAAAAAATCAAGAGGTTAGTCGCGATCCGCGCGCGTTGTGCGATGGTTGTAATCGTTTTACGTTTTAGGTTTCGGTTTTTTATCGTTTGAAGATGAAGACTCGGTGGACAGGTGCGTGTCGGAGCATTTTGTGAACTTGAACGGGAAGCAGGTACGTCTTCTTCGCGATGGATTTGTGGTCGTAGTTGATGTCAAGGTTCTTTCGATTGAATGGTTGTTATGCTGAATGGTACATGTTTAAAGGCAATCATACAAACTAACCTGGAAACGAGCATTTGAAAAAGTATTTAGATAACAAAGATCAAGTAACAAGATTCTTCATGATATCATTATTGTAGTCACTGAAAATGATGAAAAAATATTTCAAAATGTTTATAAAAAAACATGGTATTCGAGGCACAAGCGCAACAAATTTTGTATGTTATTAAGATTTTTTTATCATTAATCATTGATTCTGTTGGTCTTTTCAATGAGGCTTCTACTATTCAATAAGGAATTGTGGCATCAACTATAAGTTTTACTGAACTAGCTTGGCTTCAGACTCATCTGATTTCATTTTAATTTGTTTAGGTTGAGATAAAAAAGGCGGAGCCTCGCGACGGTTCGGGCGGCGGTAAGATGGGCGGTGCGGATCCGACGGCTTCGTGGGGTCCGCCCCAGACTCCGATGGGCATGATGCAAGGTCCGAACGGGCAGATGGGCGGTCCGCCGATGAACTTGGGCGCGCCGATGGGACCCAACATGATGCAAAGCTATCAAGGTTGGGGGACGTCGCCGCAGCAGCAGAGCTATGCGGGTTACGGGACGCCATCGGGGCCGGGTTCTTATCAGGGCTGGGGCGCACCTCCGGCTCCCCAAGGTCCGCATCCGCAGTGGGGCAACAATTACGGTGGACCACCGCAACAACAAGGATACGGTTCTTATGGTAGGTATTGCTTTTGTGTTCAATGTGTATGCTTAACCATGTATATGGTTCTAAGGATGAATAAAAAAAATTATAAGAATAGATTTATGATGGTTTGATATATTTTTATAAAATACGATTTCTTTTGTTTTTGATCGTTGTATAATGTAGACAAATTTTCAAGCACAAAAGAAAAAGAAATAATACATTTTATTGCAATTAAATATAAAAAAACTAATATTAATTTCTTCTTGAACCGGTCGATTTTATTTGATAAAAATACACGTTTTTGCATGATAAGACGATTTTCAAGAATCATTTGTTTTTGAGTAATGACGTTATCAACTTTTTTTTAATGACAACCCAATATTTTTTTTCTTGGTTTTGAGAGATCCTTTCATTGTCGAACCGACAGTATAAAAATGTTGCCACCTTACATGAGAAAATTTTCGAGTAAATAACAATTAAAAGTAAGAAAACTTAACTTGATATTAATTAAAATAAAGCAAAAACTCTGTGGCTAAGCAAAAACGTTATCAGATTTGTTTCTTCTTTGAAGGAACACTCGCAGGAGAAAGATAGAGTTTTTGCAAAATGACCTTTTTCCAACGTTTATTCCATACTTTGGGCTCGCGCTGTAGATCTTTGTGTTTCACTCAGAAAGTGCGTTTTCTTTGTATTATTTATAAGCAAAGGCTGCTGCAACTTTGGATCTGTTAGTTTGCCATTGCTTTTCGACTTTGAATGGCTATTTTTTTCTTTTAATTATAATTGGTATTTTGATTTTTGTGAATAACTATTGATGGCTGTTTCATTTAGTGGTTGAATTCGTTATATCCGTTAATATTGACGGGGGTTTTGGTTCATTAGTTTCTTCCTTTTCGTTTGTTTTCTGTGCCTCCTCTGAGATTCATTATATTTGTTTTCTGTCTTTTTAATCTTTTCTGATGACATGATTTGCTAGACATTTGTTTGGACACATGCCTTTGGAATATGGTGCTGTTTGTCTAATGACTCTAATGAGATTTGTTGTGTTTTATGATAAAATTTGTTTTATTTTTTTACGTTTGTAGGACCAGGTACGGGAAGCGGCGCGGCAAGTTGGAACAGTTGGAATATGCCGCAAAACAGCCAGTCTACGGGTCCATCGGGTAAGTATTTTTCCATCATATACAATGCAGGGTTAACCATAGTCGTTTAAAATGTTGCTGACAGGGTATATTACAGGCGATATGTACTCGCGTCAGCAGTCGGGTCCCGGCGGTCCGGCGACGCCGAACGCGCCTCCAAACATGTCGTCCTCGAACACGAACTCGAAGCCCGGTTCTGACTACAGCAGCTACCCGACGTATGGTTCTTACAATGCCGATGCCGGTTACGGGGCGCCGCCGCGTTCGTACGGCAGCGATGCTGGTTCTCAAGTCGGAGGCTATTCGTCGCAACCGCCCAACGCAGGTGCTAAACATTTCAATGATTTTAAAGAGTGGCCCACTTCTTGACAACCTTTCGATATGTGCGCCAACAATGTGACTCCTGCACAGATTTCTCTGGACAGCTGTGCTCCTCCGAAAAACATCCGGGTGTACTTCAACGCCGTCAAGACGATCTCAACGTATTTTCCCGACGGCGAGGAGGAGCACAGTTGTCCAAGTGACGAGTCGACGGGAGTCCCACTAAAGCATGTAAACAACTTAAGTAATATAGGTGTGTGTTGTAACAGTTGGAAACGCGTTGGCTTGATAAACGTGAAGAGAGCAGCCGGCCTGGTCACTCCCGTCAAACACAATTACTCTGATTAGACAGACATATGACCCACCGGCGACCTGCATCTTTAAGCTTTCCCACCGATTATTATTATTAATGATTAATTAATTAATTAATTTTTAGCACTAGTAAAGTTTCCTCGAACTTTTTTAACGCTTTTGATTTCTGTCAGCAATCTCGACTATCGATAATTGCTTTTTTCGTTCATTCTTTTTTTTTCTTCGTCTTTGAGTTGAACTGTATTTAAAGAGTAAATTTTTTAATACTACAGACAGACAGAAGTGTTGACTATTTTTAAGCACCGCTCAAGTTGTTAAGATATAATTAAAATAGTGTAAATTGAATTTTTACCTCATATAAACTATGGACGGGATCGGAGAGTCTGTCCGGTTACGCCGTGTGCTTTATTACTTTAACGCTACACAATGTGATTCATATTTTTAGTTATTAGGGGTAATTTTCGCGTAAACTAAGATGAATTGCATTTACAATAGTAACTAACGTCAGTCGTGAGAGAGAGATATTTATATGTACGTGTCAATCCGTAATGAAATGTGCTTTCTGGTCCATGTTGAAATTTCGTGTATAAAAATGCATTTAAATCTTTTTTTTTATATGTATATCTTGGTCCGATTAATTGGGTAGGTTGGGTTGGATTGCGTATTTTATTACGTCAAATGATCCTCTTTATGTAAGTTCATTCTGATCTAGTCTAATGTTTCGTATGTTTTTAACAAATTATGTAAATGTGAGTCTTTTTTTGTGTACATAGGACTATATAAGTGTTTGTATTTTATCTAAGTTATATAAATTAATTGCGACCGGCACACGCTCCGATCCCCGCTTTAAACTAAATAATTAAAGTAAATTTTTAATGATCGTTGTAATTATAAGATCGCTATTTATACTTATTTTGTGAATATTTAACGAGTTACTTCTTAGTGCACACAACCACAAATAGTTAGTTAGGCGTAAGATCTGGCTGTACTGTAGTATCCTTAATATAGAGTATTTTAAAGGTTTCGATTTTAATTTAATTCTCTTAGCTCAGTTCGCATACGTGACTGATTTTAAATTGTTATATACACTATATATATATGTATATATATGAATGGTTTTAATCTTTTTTAATTACAAAAAATTTCTTGCTTTTTTTTGTCTGTCGAAAAGGGGAATATTACATTTAAAGTTTTATGATTGTTTCAAGAATCGTTTTAATTTCAAGGAGCGAGTTGTAAAATATTATATATAAATATATATATATATACATAAATATAGGTAATGATTGTTGACACAATGTTATCTAGTGTAAGAGTTTATTATTTAGTTGTGTGGTTGTGATCTGTAAGCAGTTAAAATTTTTTAATATTAGACTTGAAGTTACGACCTCTAGCTCTTAAAACTTAGTTTTCGCTTTGACTCGGGCGCCTTGGGCGCAACACACCTGCGATAAGGTATTTTAAGTAGGTAAAAAATAGCTAACTTTGTATATCGACGGTAACTTATATTTATTAGGGATAAAATTCTGTCTGTCTGGGCTTCATGTGTCTATCTAATCGATGACGGTAATTGATTTTTTCCATTTTTTTCTTTCACACGCCGAATTCGCGAAGATTTCCTGTTCGACAATCTAACCATTAAGCAATGTTTGATTCATAATGCCGTAGTAATAGTAGTTGTAGATGGTTAATTAAGGTGAATTGTTTTCTAGTTTTAATTGTACGATATTCCTCTCTCGGTTACACGTTTTTTTTTTTATTATTTCTTCCTTACTTGGAGACGAGACCAATCTTAAATCGATGCGGTCTTTCGGGTCGCGAACGCGAATATGGCATTTTTATTCTTTCGAGTGGGACGAATTAGACAAGCAAAATTATCGTAAAACTATTGGATTGATTACGAGACGGAAACGTTTGATATGCATGATTATCGGACGTGATGCCTTAATTTTTTCGAGCTTTACGACTTTCATTCATTTCTGATTTAAGTTTTATGATTTTATTTCATTCTTAAAGATGTAATTGTTCATCTGTGCAATACAGATGAATAGTTACGTCTAGATACTGCATAAATCTTCCGTGCATGTGGGCTTTAAACGATAAAAAATGTACACAAACTATAAAAATTAAATTTGTTTTAGAAATGAGTGGATTTCGTATTTGTCAATTTCGAATATTTTTCGAGTGATTGATTGTTGGGGGAGGGGGATTGTATCATTTTTTTTTTAAATAACAAAAATTAATCGTGGATGATTTCAGTAAGATTTGTCGATTGAAAAGTGTACACACGAATATATTAATATACATTTAAGCTGGATACCTTAGATAATTATTTAAAAGAGCCGTAGTTTCTAACTTAGTCTTAATGCACCAGATACAAAAAAAATAAATAAAAATTCTACAAATTAATATATAGAGATTGTTTGTAAACTGTATTTTATATTTACATTAATATTGCCGACGGACATATATAGTTAATTCAATTGTTAGTATAATTATTATTACGATAATGGATTTAAATAGCTAATTAAATTTTAGAACAAATCGACTGATGTACAGATACATACAGGATAAGTTTAAATTAAATTAAAAGAGAAAAACTATTATACAAATAAATGATTACGATTAGGGCCTTCTTTATATAGTGCAATTCACGTTGTGTGGTCTACCGACCATGGAACAAGATTGTTTGTTGCGCGTAAGAGAGCCTCGATTAAATTATATTTAATTTAGCGACCGTATCCGAAAATGAAAAATTGTTCTCATTCGTTGCTCAAAGTTATTGATTTTGTATTAGGACGTACATTTTAGAATTGAAAAGTGTCTATCGATTTAAATTGAGAAATTGTATATTAAATATATGAGTGTGACTTGTAGCATAAATTTGTTTTCTAATTCTTAAGTCTGAAAGGTCATACCCAAAGCGTGTGTAAACGGTCCGTTCGAGCATCAGACTTGTGATAGACGGCGTTTACTTACGACGGTGTATAACTTGTCCCTTTATTAATTCGTGAACAAATCTTTCATTCATTCAAAGTATTTTAAAACTCGATAGTATTCCTTCGGATCATCCGTATTTCGAGTTTTTTTTTTTTTCTGTGTGTGAAGGTTCTCGAAATGTACTCTGTTTAGTGTTATTTAAACAAAAACAAAAAAGATTAAAAAATGCATACAAGAGACCTGGTTATGAATATGTCTGTTTAAGGAGTCTATAATAATAATAATAATAATAATAGTAGTACATTTGTATTTGGGGTAGATAACTTAATATATTTAGCGTGAATTATGTCTATTAGATTAACAGAATAATAACAAAGAATGTACCTATCATTATCTTTTAATAATAATCTGATGATAATGATTCAAATACATATAATATGAAATTTAATCGTGTCTATTTCATGAAAAGACCCTAATTAATCCTTTTAATTTATTTAGTTTAAAATGCAATGTTTTAAATTTTTTAATAAAATTTTGATTCATGCAATTTTTTTTTCTTTATTGGTGTCGAGTGCTGTGTTTATTTTTCATACGGTAATTATACATTTTTAACACAAAACGGCCAAGTCAAGGAGAGGGTTACACATTCAAAAATAATGCTTTTCTTTTCCGATTCGTCGATGAATCGTTTAAAAAGAGCATTTGTGAGAACGTCCCGTTTCGTAGTTATCCTTTTATTTTTTTTGTGTTCCGCAGTTCCCGATAAAAGTCCCGAACCAAATCCAAGTTTCGTACTCTACCGATCGTCCTCGGTGCCGAAAGGTAAACGAGTAAATTTGAATAACTCGTCTCCCGTAGGTGATTTCACGGCTGCAGGCGGCGATTCTTACGCGGGTGGACCTCAACGTGGAAATTCTTACAATAATCCGTCTCAGCCATATCATCCTTACAGACGATAGATAGGTGGAAGCCACATTCCAAGAACGTTTCCGTGTTGCAATGGGGGGTCGGTCGTTTTTGGGAGTCGTTAAATGAATTTTACAAATTGGATTTTTCTTTTAATTTGTTTTGTCTTTGAACGTTGCCGAGGACCGATGAGATCCCTGACGACTTCCTAAGCAGAAAAGTCTATTTTTTAATATTTGTAACTTTAGCCGTAATGTAACACACAGTACCTTTGCTTTGTAGTAAATATCGATGTAATTTGAATATGTTTGTTGTAGTAGGGTGTAATAAAATTGGTTACGTCTCATTTTATTTTATTTAATAAGTTTTTAACCATTTCATTTTTAATTTAAACCTTTTTATATACTTTAGTGTTAAAAATTAAATACGCGCCTAATTTTGTGACAATAGTTTAGGTTTTATGCAACAGATGGCGGGGCAATCGAATTATTATTCATCCCAGGATCTTTATCCGTATCCTTATGTCCCTCAAGGCGTGGAATGGAAAGATAAATAAATAAATGTTGTTAAAATAATACAAAAAAATCCATAAAATGATAAATAAAATTTCAAAAAATTGGTGCTCATTGATCAATTAACACAACAGATGGCGCTATTTTGACACATTGTCAACACATATTTACAAAAATCCGTCTAAAAGCGATAATTAAAACCATCGATTGATTAAAAAGTTACATCCAGGTACGTATTTCAAAACCGGTCCTTCTCGTTAAAGATGTAAAATCGGCTGTTTGTTTTGATGGATGTTTTTTTAGGTTAATGAAATTATGGATGCGACCGTCGACGATTTCCTCAAGGAAATCAACGAAATCGTGCCGCCGAAAGCGAAAAACGCAAAAAGTTCGTCCGTCGAACATTCGTAACGCATTCGTAAATTGTCTTTTTTAAGGTACGTGGAAGGAGTGCTTCGATTATAAGAGCGGCTACACTTATTACTGGAACGTGCAGACGGACGAAGTCACCTGGCAGGTTCCCGACGAGTTGAAAAACTCCACCGAACACAAGTCCAAAACCAGAAATAAACTGTACATTCCGCCTAAAACAGAATCGTTGCTTGGTCGACTGTGCACCATACCGCCGGTTTGTGGCGACAGCGTGAAAATTTACAAAATCGATGACGTCAACAAAGCGAAATCGCCCCCGTCGCGCACCATCAAAGACGCCGACGTTAGGGAAGTTACTAAGAACAAATCGAAATCTTCAAGCGACTCTGAAGATGAGTAAGTTATTTTCTTAATTTTGTCCAAATAACAATTGTTCTTTAAGAAAAATTGTCTTGATATCGTCGTATGGTGGAGAAACGGAATCTGAAGATGAAGTCGAACAAACCAAACATAAAGAAGTAAGTCGTTTATACAAAGAAAAAAAATTACAGATTTCACTCATTGAGTAATGATAGGGGCCATTGAAAATTAATGAGTCAATATTTATTATCGTTGTGAAGTTTGTTACGTGAGGAATTAAAACACCAGCAGGTAAAAATTAAACATCACAGATTTTTGTGAAATAAAATAAAATTAGAAATCGACTTTGATTTTTAAATTCATTCAAGTCCAATTTTTCAATTCAACTCACATTTGAAGTGACAATTTACTATTTAGAAATCTCCAACCCAAATTGCAATCGAAGTTGGCATTATTAAGAATTTTTTTGTTTTCAATGACAAAACGATAAATCTACTGTAAAACCTGTAGACCTGGCAACCAACACTGCCATAACACGAACAAATGTTTCCTTATATTCTTAATCACACATACAATTCTCCCCCCTTACCTTAAATACTCCCGCATTTAGAAACGTCACGCTAAGAAAAGGCCTCTCATGACATCTCAGTCATTTTCAATGACAAAATATTTAACTGATGACATGATCGCAAGAAAGTTTACACTTTATGATAAGCAAGTTTTCAATCTGATTGTTAAACAAACGATTGCTTATGATGATTTGCTGCTAGAGTTCTCCGAGTTTGAGAATTCGCAGTTTCTGAAGCACTTTATCAATGTTTAGATCACAATTGAAATTTGATTTAGATTTTAGATGTGCGATCTCCAAACAAGGAAAGATCCCCAAGTGACGGTGAGGATGATGATACGGACTTACTAACGCAGATACAAAATCGAGCAAAAGTTTTGAAAGATTTAGGAGGTGAATTACCGGAAGGTGTTAAGAAATTAGTCTGTGATACGGGTTCGATAAGAAAAAACGATGTGACGGGGTTTTCGTTGGTAGCCGGTTACGGTGATGACAGTGAAGATGAGGAAGATGCCAAGCCGTTGTTTCCAATCAAAGTGGAAGACAACGTAGCGCATAGCACCTTGTTTCCAATCCCGGAACAAATCGACGTTAATCAGTTTGTGATCAAATCGCACGATGCACCAACGACGCTCGATGAAAATGTCGACGTCAAGGCTTTTCAAAGGAAAAGAAGGATCGCTGTGGATCTTCTCAACGTTCAGAAACCAAAAGAACCTATTGAACGATCGGGTCTTGGTTACAAAAGTAATGAATATCCACAATTCAAAAGCGGTGGAGTCATGTTTGTGAAATCGGATGTTTTGCAACCGTCTGTATCGCCACAACCCACCGATGATGCGAAAGATGAAGATGAGAAAATAAACGACGAGATCGAACGCGTTCAAGTTAATTTGGGTCAGAAGTTGCGATTCTTATCGGAGGGGCACAACCCGGCGTTGCCGGTACAAATCATGATCATACAGATGGAAGTATGTACGTTTGAAAAATTTTAAATTGAGCTCACGGGTCGCATTTCAGACGTTGTACGCGGCGATGAAGGCCGACAGCTTGAAGCCCCTTTATCTGAAGACGTGGTTGAAAGATACGTGCGAGCAGCTCGTCAAGTTGGAAAAAGAAGCGGCGCCCGCCGGTTGGCTGCTGCAATGGGATAGGTATGATTTTTTTCTCTGTAGAGTCGTTTGTCCTTCCGTTCCTTTTCGATCCACGTCATTTTTAAGTAGACCGCGCGAATTTCGTTCCTTTGACGTACGAGCACGGACGTTCCGCTGAGATTGTCGCACAATGAAGAGGTGAGATTTGTATTATTTTTTTTTAAGTACATGTGTTAATCTTCGAACGATGTGATGTTTTAAAATTTTGCAGCGTGTTTAAATAGTATTTGTGGTTGACAACACTTAATCATACATAAATTAGTCTAACCCAACATCACCCCAACTCAACACCATCTCAACACAATACAATACAAAAAATATTTATTTTGAAACTGTGTACAGTGTTTGAAAACCATACATAACAATAAAGATCCAAAGTTTGACCCTTGAGGTACTCCACCTTTATTTCTTCAGCATGATTACTAGTAACG
>JAFFZR010016462.1:0-20151 GCA_018397195.1 Lethrus apterus | reverse complement strand
TACATAAATTAGTCTAACCCAACATCACCCCAACTCAACACCATCTCAACACAATACAATACAAAAAATATTTATTTTGAAACTGTGTACAGTGTTTGAAAACCATACATAACAATAAAGATCCAAAGTTTGACCCTTGAGGTACTCCACCTTTATTTCTTCAGCATGATTACTAGTAACGACAACGATTACACGTTGTATCCTGTTACTATGATATAACTTGATCGTAATATTTAAATAAGAAAATACAATAAAAAGAACAAATAAATAATGATTGCAAGTGTTATGTTAAATTTACCAAATCTATAACGTCCTCCTATAGAACTTCATGTACATAAATGCTGCCACTTTCCTAAATATTTGTCGAAGAATTTTCTTAGCCTTTCTTTCAGCGAAGTGTCTTTTTTTAGAATTTTATTGAAATTCATAAATCTGACTGAGTATTTTGGAATTTTTCATTCTAAATATTTCCTTTAAACTCTGGCATTCAATTTTTTATTGTTATATGGTTTTGGCACTTTAGTGTGTGTGTATAAATATTAATAAAAATAATAAAAAAATAAATAACGCGTTTTGCGTATTGTTTCGTCTGATCCCATGTCGTGTAGCGTTTTAAATGTTTTTTTTTTATGTATATCTAGCTAAAGAATATCTATGATTGATGCCATCATTCTTTTTAACAAAGGTTGCGTTGAGTTGCATTATCGATGTACAAAACCTAACATACTGTCGATTTTGTTCGATTGTTATAACGATTCATTTTTGGGCTTGAATTTGGCTTGTTTTTACTTGTTTCTACATAAGCGACATCTTGACGTTTATGTCACACTAAAGTGCAAGACAAGTAAAAGCCAACCGATCACTTGTTGCAAATATTTCGATAAATAAAAAATCCATTCGAACAGGTTTGTAATTTAAATTTTGAGTGTTTTTAATTCATGTATTTTTTGACAATTCATTCAGTTGTTTTTGTGTTTAGGTGACGTGGAGCCGCATTGGTGTCCCGATCGACGCCCACGCAGAACCTCTTACTTAAATATTCTCGTTAATTTAAAGTAACTTAAGTTAGGGCAGGTATAGTATACCAAATACCGTTAAGATGTGGATGATAGTGACGTTTATAAAAATGCTGCTGCTATCATCCATTTCGGAGCCGTGTAAAAAGTGGTTTGATCAAAGCCTCTTTGTGCATGGAGCGTTTTCGACGTCTCTTTTTTAAAACACATGCAGACACGATTGGTTATTATGCAGCCGGGTGTTGGGGTGTTTTAGGTTGAATAAGAGGTATTACTATCACAACCAGATGACGGGTGAAAGTCAATGGGAATACCCACAGCCGGATATTGTTGGAGGTGACGATGCCATGGATATATGCACGACGCCGCCGCCTCCGCCCGTAGATTTGAGCGATTCCATGAATATGATTTTACCACCACCGCCTCCTAGAATAACCGAAAGGAATGTAACACCACCACCACCGCCCGTCATAAGCGGTTGCAAACCTAATGGTGCGTCTTCAATTCATCTATTTATTTTTAAACATATTTTTTTAGAAACCGATGAACCTCTTCCTCCAGGCGTCGATGCGCGCGAAATTCCAAAAGAAACCGACAGGATAGAGCAAGATATAAATGAAGATACGTTATCAATGATTTTGGATTCGTTTTACTCAGATATTGCAGCCATCGAGGATAACAAGCCTATCAGCGTTGAAGAAACACATACACAAATTGTAAATCCCGACGAAAACACTTTACAAAGTTCGAAAAAGAGAAAAAAAGTATGTACATAAATCGTTTTTATTTTATATTAATTGTCAATTTTCAGACCAAAATGGCACAGGGATTAGCGATGAAGAAAAAAGGAGTTTCCAAAATGGTCGAAAAATGGAAGAATGTGCAGAAAAATTACGAATAGTTTATGAATGTAATTAAATTTATTTAATAATAAAAATACAAATGAGCAAACCTTGTATATGTGACTATGTTTTCATCCAATTTAACCCAAAAAGGGACTTATTTCAAAGTTGTTTAAATAATACAAACAAAAAAAATAATTTTATAAAATTTATTTTCTTAAAGTGACAATTTATGCAACAAGAGCAGATGCAGTGCTCGATTCGTACTTCCAATTCGGTGGTAGCACACTTTTCGTCTTGTAATATCTGGCGAGACGATGAATCCTTGACTCGACCAAAATCAAACGAAACTTACTGTCCTTGTCCTTTCGGTTGCGTTCCAAGTGTTTACGGATGGCCACCGCCTTCTTGATCAAATAGTAAAGATCTTCAGGTAGATCGGGAGCCAGTCCCATCGCTTTCATGACACGGAGTATTTTATTACCGGTCACGAAACGTACCTGAGCCACACCGTACGAATCCCTAAGGATGACGCCAATCTGCGAGGGCGTCAGACCTTTCTTGCCTAATTTAAAAATGTGTTCTTTGACTTCGTCGCCGGTCAATTTCAACCATGTTGGCACTGTGCGACGATACGGAAGGGCTGATTGGGCTATGCCCTTGCTGAAACGGAAAACATGTTAAACACGAGGATACTTAACCTCAAAAAAAAAAACGCTGTAAATAAACGGCACACAGGCGATAAAAATTAGTTATTTTACGGATTGTACGTTTAAAAACTGGCCAATAATGTTTAAACTCACCCAGGAGCGTGCATACGACCCATTTTATCGCTTGATGTGACAATTCAATGTAACAAAACGACTTCCGCTGTATAAAAGGAACGTTCACAATCGTACGTAGCCATTTTGTACTACGATGCACAAAAATTAGATGTTGGAAGTATTTGAGTTTATATTGCCAAAGCACTTTTAATTATAGTTCGAATTATTAATCTTTATTTTACAATTTTGTTTAAAAAATGCTTGGTAGAAGACGCGATTATCATCAACATTTAAAATTGGGTTGCTCTAAACGTTTGTTACTCTAAGTTTGGCGCATGCGCATAAACTAAAAGCAACATGAATTACAAATTTAATATATAAATGTGTACAGTTTATCTATATAAAAATACAGATGAGCAGATGTAAATGTGCTTATAGTTTTTAACCAATTTTTATCCAGTGTGAGACTTTTTCAAAGTCTGTTTAAATAATACGTATAATAAGAAAATAATTTTATAAATATTATTTCTTTAAAGTGGCAAATTGTACAACAAGAGTTGATGCAGTGCTTGATTCGCGTTTCCAATTTCCTTTCCCTTCCCAAAAAAGGAACGTTCACAATCGTACGTAGACATTTTGTACTACGATGCAAGTTTACTGTTTATTACCATAGAGTACAAAAATTAGATGTTGGAATTACAGAAGTATTATTATGAAAGGCCTGTCACGTGACACCATCTGCACGAAAGACAGTAGAGGTGGAAATCTCCAATGGTGTATCGTAACTAATTTAATCCGTGACAAAATGGGATATAATTTTCATAAATGTCTTACTATTATAAACTTAACATTAAAATCTTTCAAATTAGGCATAAATGTAAAAATTGTATTTACATTAACTTAAGCGAAAGTTCTTAATAACTGAGCAATGAAAATAATAAACTACGACACACCAATGACCAATGACGCGTCCATTCAAAATATTGTTAACATGACAGGCCTTTCATAAAAATTTTATGAAAGAATTTAATTTTAATTTTAATTTAATATTGATAAAGCACTTTTAATTATGGTTCGAATTATTAATACTAATTTTGCTTAAAAAATGCTTGGAAAAAGATGCGATTAACTCATTAGCATTATTTAAAATTAAGCCGCATCTAAACATTTGTTACTCTAATTTTGGCGCATGCGCATAACTCAAAATCAACTTACATTTTAGAAAATGTGCTAAATTTCTCACAAATTTAATTTACAAACTTAACATATTTAAACATCATCGTTTCTGTATAAATCTGTGCAAATAAATTCTAAAATTAATAATTGTTTGATGCTACGGCCGTCTACATCGTAGCCATTTAATGGCCGATTCGTAGCTGTCGTTGAAGTCTGTCACAGTTTTGTTTTTGGTATTTTTCGCGGATATTTAAGGAATTCGTCCGTTTCAAATGATTCTCAGACTTCTTGTCGAATTTTAGTGTAAGAGTAGGCAGTATACCGTCTGAATTGCGAAACGATTTGTATTTTCGAATTTGCAGGCATTAAAAATGAGTGACGATAGTGATAGCTCGGAACATAACGGAACGAAGCGCAAAACTGCAAGATTGGACGATTCCACGTCCAGCGACAGTTCAATTGAAATAATCACTTCACGGAAGAAACGAAAAGTCAAAAACTACATCGGAGACTCGGATTCTAGCAGCGACAGCTCCGTGGAGATAGTTCAACGAAAGAAACGCGTCCGCGTAAGTCTCATCCGTAAATCACGCACATTTATTTCTAAATTAACTTTTAGAGAGTACTGAGCGACGCGGAAGACAGCAGCAGCTCGGATTCGGAAATTGTCACGACGAGAAAATCCGCGACGACTTTATTATCCGATTCTGATTCCAGCGAATATGATTCTGATTGGATTTCAGAACCCGAAACTCCCGATATTAAACAAACCGATGGCAGACTGCAATCACCTAAGAATAACGGGGCCGCATCTGACACGAGCGATGGCAATTCAGAGAAATGTCCAATTTGTCTGTTACCGTTTAAATCACAACAGGTTGGTTCACCGGAATCTTGCGATCATTCATTCTGCGTCGATTGCATCGTCGAATGGTCAAAAAACGTCAACACCTGTCCCGTAGATCGTCAAACGTTTAATTTAATACTCGTTCGCGATGATTACCAAGGTAAAGTAATAAAACAGATTCCGGTTGAGCCGGCCACACAGCAAAATGAAGTCGATGCGATCGTCGAAGATGCGACGTTTTGTGAAGTGTGCGGACGAAGCGATCATGAAGATCGCATGTTGCTTTGCGATGGATGCGATATGGGGTTTCATTTAGAATGTTTAAATCCACCATTGCAGGACGTTCCCGCTGGAGTTTGGTTTTGTCGAGAATGTGGGCCTGAACTTGACATCGACGATCCTATGATTGATATTTTTGAAGTGCAGCTCTTGATGGAAGATGCGGAAACTTTGGGTTGGCCCACCACCTCAAGACGAAGGAACCGTGCTACTCCTAGGTGAATTATAAAACTGTCAAAATTTGTCTAATAAATACGTTTTTGAGTATGATTGGTTTTGTGAATTGTGTTAATTTCGAAATTAAAGCTTTTGAAATCTTTATTTACTTGTTTTCATTTTTGTTTCTTTGAAGAACTATTTCATACTAACAAACGAGGTCATAAGAGACTCCATCGTAAAGGCTCGTGTTTTATAATTTCGATGTTTACAGATTAGTTCCTCGTACAAGACACAGTGAAAGGGTACGTGCTCGTATCATAACACGTCGTAGTAGAAGACTCGACGAACAACAAGATGAAGCACCCGGCGTTGATAATATCAACGAACCGGGTCCTAGCTCTTCGAACACTAGGAACTCCTTACCAACCAGACAAACCACAACAAGAAAAAAGAAATATAGGAAAAGGAGACGAAAACCGAAGATTAAGATCACTTACGAATTGGACGAAGCAACTGGCGAGACAATTGCCATCGAAACAAAAATTAGAAGAAAAGGTAGAAAGAAGAGGAGGAGGAAAACGCAACGAGACAGAGCAAGGCGAGCTGCACAGCCCAAAACAGTTAAAAAAAGACTTGCGATGCAGTTAGGTATGAAATTTTTGATGTCGTAAACATTTTTACAATTTATATTTCATCCACAGGTATATGTCCTCCACGTCAGGTTACACAAACGATCCCAGACGTCAGAGTTCATAACAATCCCGACACAATAAATTTCCGAAGAAGTCAGTTGGGAATACCGCAGTTACATATCTTCGGTCGTCGAGACGAATTAGACTATTTCTCAGGAGCCGATTCTGACGGAGAACTAACCGGCGGCGTGAACGTGTTAATACGTCGCAGGCCCCAAATGTCCGATGGTGCTTTATTACGTCGAGCAGTCAGGCGAAAAGCCATTGTTGCAAATCCCACAATGACACCATCAAACATCCTCGATGACATCCTCGACAGTCAGTCGAAATTACATTCGAAGAACAGCGTAATGTCTCTGGATAAAGACGGCACGGTAAAAGTCGATTCAAATCGGCGAGTCGATCGATCGGTCGAGCGAGACTTGCTAACGGATAGAAACCGTGTGAATTTAAACGGATTTAACAGCGGGTTTCGACAAGCTCCTATGTATGGCAATGGAAACAGAACCAACGCTAACCCAAGTTTTGTAAATTCCAATATGTACAGCAGAAGGAACAGTTCGGAAAATCTCAACGCTGTTACTACGTCTTCCGCCGTTGGGGGTTCTATTAACGGGAGCCCCGACGAGGGCGAAAGCGAACAGAGTTTTTCCGTTCACGCCGCTTGCAGCTCGTATGATTTGGATACGGTTAATAAAAAAGATAAAGAGAAGGAAAAATCGCAGAGTGGTACACCTGGAACACATAACAGTGATTCAGGTAAGATTGCAAATTTTGTATCGTACAAATTAAAACAAAAATGGTACAACGAAACTATTGGATTGATTCAGCCTTTACTTGGTGCGACTTCAACTTTTCGTTAAAATAAACACAATTTTGTGCAAAATTTTAAAAAAATTTAATTAATAAATTCAACGTTTCGCTAACATTGTAGGGTTTCAAGAAAGATGGTGCAGAAAATGATAATAATAAATAAATAAATCATAGTCAGTAAATAAACTTTTACAATTTTGTATTGCCGTAACTATTAAAATGTTTTATTTATATTTTTCTTAAATTATTTTTGTTTTAGAACTTGATATCTACAGCGACATAGAGACGGTGAGTACGAGCCGTGCAGAAGAATCCGACATAAAAATAGCATCTCCGGCGTTGATAACAACACCGAACACCCTCACAGACGAAGATGCCAACAGTGATGTTGATTTAATAATCGATACGGAAAAAGTGGATGATAAATTTGACGATTCTAAAGAGCAAGTGTCGAGTACTGTTGATTTGGCGGCCCCGCCGTTGGTGATCGAACCTCCCTGTTTAGAAACGCCCCATTCGACCTCGGATATACAAAACCAAACGGTGCAGTCTTCAGTTTGCCGGATGGAAAAAGAAGACGACGAAGATTCCGAAGACGGTTGCCCGAATTTTAGTATTTATTCTTCGGAAAGTATAAACTTAGCCAAAACCACCGACTTGCAGCTGTTGAACGCACCTTTGAATTTAGAACCAAATGATCGAAACATGGTTGGTTCTTTGAAACGAGCAGACAATGTAAAAGACAAAAAAAACACTCACGCGCACGGTGGTCTTTACAGCGATTCTGAAGATGACACATTGATAAAAATTGATCATAAAATATTTGACGCTCCCAATGAAAACAAAACCTTCGGTTTGGGAGATATAAGCAACATGACGGAAGATATAAGTGAAGAAGAGCGGAGTTACACTCCATGTTTAGATGAAAGAAGTTCAAAACAAGGTCTAGAAGGTTTGGATACGGAATTGATCTCCGATGAAGATAGAAACGATTTTGACGAATCTCACGAGTTGAAAACTGCGTCAGACGGTGACGCTCTGGAAATCAATGCGAAAGAATCAGAGTTGGATTTCAGCAAACCGGAGGATTACGAAGAGGGCGAGATAGTCGACAAATTAAAAGCGAAAAAGGCGGAAGAGAGCAAAAAAATCAACGATGAAAACACCGTCAAAAAAGACGACAAACCCAGCAAAGAAAACGAAACTTTATCCTTTAAAAAATTAAGCAAAAACAACAAAGAGCGTAATTATCGTGATAAAGATAAAGAAAAGGAACGCGATCGCAGCAAATCGAAAGAAAAGAAATCCGACAAAGAAAACCGTAAAGAACGCAAAAAAGAAAAACGCAAAGAAATTGAAAGATACAACGTGCGATCGATAATTGCAGAGAAACCTCGACGGATGAAAGATAAATTCGGTAGAGACGAAGTACGAAAGAGATCTGTTTCGAGATCCAGATCGAGTCGATCAAGGAGCGGTGCCAGATCTTGTTCTCGCAACAGATCTCCATCCAGAGATCGGGTGAAAAAATTCCGAGGACGTTCCCGCACGCGTAGATCTCCGTCACGTTCTAAATCCCCCGAACGACGACGTTCGAAGTCGCCCGAAAGGAGACGGTCAAAGTCTAAAGTTAAAAGATCTTTAAGCAGAGATAAACGGAAATCGAGGCGAAAATCGGTAAATGAAAAACTTAAACGTAAAGAAAGTCGACATAAATCGCCTAGTCCTCGCAGACGGAGAGATTGGACTAGGAGACAGTCACGTGGTTGGAGCCGCTCTTCGCACTCTTACACCCCAGAACAAAGACTCACACCTTCGTGGACGCCCCCTAGGGTCATGCCGCAGCCCCAATCAGTCAAGCCACACAATTTAACAGTTATTTTAAACAATGATATAAATAAAAAGAAAAAAGATAAAAAGAAAAAAGTTGAAAAGAAAAAAGATGTTGATAAAAGTAAAAAAAGGCGAAGGGAAAAGACTCCTCAGCCCAGTAAAGAGGTATTCGCCTCCGGTAACAATATTTTGGTGAGCGTTAGCTTTAACAAAGATACCAACGAAAGAGACGTAACGAAGCGAAAACGCACTTCAGTCGATGAAATAACCACGAAAAGAACACGCAAAGAAAAAGAAAAAAATAAAACTGACGAGCGGCGTAAAAACAAAAATAAAGACTTGGCCGGAATAAAACCGGTTGCAATTATAGATCTGGAACGTTCACCCTTTAGGGAAATCACCCCGTCACCTTTAGACATTATAGTACTTACGGACAGCGACAACGGCGAAAGTAACGACATGTTAGGCTTGCAGAAGGTCATGTGCGATTCGTCCCAACAGGTCGCCAGTCCAGAAAGATCTGTCAACGCTAATTATCTAACTGGTCCGAAAACACCGCCGGAACCTCAGGTAAAGTTCTCGTTGAATCCTCAACAACCCAAACTTCGAGCAATCAGCAATCCTTTGCACGAACCTGACGATGTCGAAGTTGAGATCGATCCACAAGAAGAACTGGAGCAAAGATTAAACGAAACTTTGCACAAAGGTCCGAATACGCCCCCAGAACCGCCGATTTCTCCACCGAGCAGTCCCGACGCTTATGATCCTTTCGATCCGACAAAATCCAGATCGCCAACGCCTCAACCGTTACCACAAACGGTGCAATCGAGCACGATACAAAGCGACATCATCAGAGATGAAGTGTCAGATTCTAGAAACGACGACGATACCAGTGAAATCAATGCCAAGTCACATACACCTCCTGTCGTGCCGGATATCCAACCGGCAGACTCTCAAAGCAACATCAAAGCAACAACACCGGAAAAATCACCGGAACACACGATCGGTGTCATAATTAATCAAGTAGTCCAATCGCAAGCGCAAGCGATGGTCTCCGCGAAACCTTCCTATTCTACCAATACTATAATAACGTCAACTCCTATAAATTTAGCGCCTAGGATTAATATATTAAATTCAACAATATTGACACCGTCGACGGTTGCTTCGGCCCTTCCTCAACGCATAGTATTACCAACCACGACAAAATCGAGCCCGGTTAAGGTGTCCCCCAACAAACTGCCCATAAAATCCACACCGATCAAACCGATGCCGGTGAAAAACTTAACCAAATCCAAAACCCGAAAAAGCAATCAAAACGGAAATGAAGAAGTCACTTTGGATTTCGAGTCGCCTTATTCGCCGGGTTCGAGCGATTACGAAGATCTGTTTGAACCACCCACAGATACGGGAAAATTGAACAAACCTGCTCCTCAATCCAAAGCGACAAAGTCGCCCGCAAAAACCCAAACCACCTTCGACGTGTTATTCGGATCGTCGCCGGTTAACAATCTATTCAAAAACAAAAAACAAACAAAAACCAACGCTAATAAATACAAGAAGAATCCCAAAGGTATTCCTTTTGATCCGTCGGCTTTCTATAATTCTTTATTTTTAGGGACGAAACAGGTCGGTGTTAAGATCGACGAAGATACGCTTAAAATTTTAGATGAACTGCCCAATTCCGCCGTTGAAATGCAAGTCAAAGACAAGGTTGGTCTTTACAAACAGTTGGAAATTTTTATTTGGTTTTTTTTTTTAGTATTTGAAAAAATTGAATCGACAAGAACGTGTCGTTGAAGAAGTGAAATTAGTCTTGAAACCGCATTATAACAAAAAGCACATAAACAAAGAGGAATACAAAGATATTTTGAGAAGATCCGTTCCGAAGGTCCGTCCCTGCCTTTAAAATGTTAAAATATTAAATTTTTCTTGCAGATATGTCACAATAAATCAGGCGAAATAAATCCGAAAAAGATTCAGAATTTGATCGAGGCGTACGTCAAAAAAATACGGCACAGCAAAAAGGTGACGTCCAGCAGTTCCATCAACAATACGCAGAAAGTTTGAATGCATGCGTTTTTGTAAATATAATTTTGTATTTTTTAAATGTTAAGAAGTAATTTTATTTTCCCACTTGTAATATGTAATTGCCTATGTATTAATTTTATTTATCCATAGGAGATAGCAAAATTTTATTTGTTCCATATTTTGATTGTAGCGTAATAAATATAGGAATTGTACTTTATGTATTATCACTTCATAGAATTTACCTAATTATTTGTTTTAAAAAATTGTTTTCTGTACAAGCGGTGTCGTTATTGGGCTCCATGAAGGCCCTTTTTTTTAATAGGGTGAATAATTTCATTGCATGTGTGAAAGAAATAACTGTCAGTTTTATTTTTTCAAAATTACATGTGTCCCTTATTGCTTGTCTGTTTCATATTGGAGAAAATAAATTTATACCGACACACACGAAACTAAACATGTTTATCTCAAACTCTAAAACTACAGTAAATATTCGAGTATTATTAACAATAAGCGAAGCTTTGGACTGGGCAAAATTAAATGGCAACAGCAAAGCCAACACGATTGTTGCCTAAATCGAACTCTGTATAATATTTCCCGATGAATACATCGCCCAGGATCCACAAAGGACCATTCGGTGGAGGAATGTCGATACCCATGAAACCAGACAAACAGATAGTTTTGCCTAATTGGCTGACCTGAAAATTAACAATTAGAAAATTTTACTTCGTTTAATGCATTATATTAAATGTCACCGACATGTTTACTTGAATTTGACCCGTAAATTGAGAGATAACCTTCCTATTTACAGACAAGATAACCCCTGTCTTATCAAACTTGTTATTTCAAAGAAACTCACCCTTAAAACGTAATCTTTGCCCTCCAAGGTGAATTCCTTTCCACCAAGAACAAACTTAATTTCCGGCAAATTGGGAATCAAAGTACAATCGACCATATATTCCCCACCGATTATTGGAGTGGCTCCAATTGCTTCGTTAATAGCTTTCATTTCACTAATAGGTCCAGCAATAAGACTAGTACCGGTATCAGCAATGGCTTCACAACCACCTTCACAAAAAGATTTAGCCCCAACTGCGACACCATCCATTTTAAACTGCCAATAAGCTTGCCTATCGACAGGCAAATACGTAAAATCACCCTGGTAGTGATCGGAATCCGACCCACCAAAAATAATTTCACCACCTTGTTTTGCATCAGGGTCTCTATCGAGATAAAACGAAAACACTGGCTGCTCGATCAATCCCTGATCAATCATGCCGTAAAAAATGGGTTGCACGCCATCAACAGCAATGCGACTGTAAGCCAAGCCTAAAATCCCATCGAATTTCGCCGCAACAAACGCCAGGCCAGGTTCACTCATCGCTTCGGCAAACGTTTGTTTTTTAATGTCCAAACCGCCAACCTAAAAATTACATTTGTGAAAACAATTAAGAAAAATGGGCAACTTACATTAACGACGTCGGTTGATAAAAATCCACTCAGACTGCCCGATCCATACTGTATGGAGAATTCCGTTCCATTTTTTTCATATGTAGATGACTTGGACGAATCGTATTTGTTGTGAAGAACTGCGTTAAAAAGTAAAAAATTTAAATCGACGGATTTTGTAACTTACGGCATGCGATGTTCGTATAGTGACATTTTTTCGATGGTACCCAAAGATTCGATGAGCCAGTATCAAAAACGACTTTGAATTTCTGCGGAGGGTTTCCGATGGTTATGGGGCCGTAGTATTGCGCCTGAAATTTATTGTTTACGAACAGTTAACGAAAATAGGAGAGTTTACGTCTAGATAGTTGGACAAAGGTTCCGGTGTTGGTCCACCATATCTGAACTGGACTTGCTGGACTTGGGTGCCGACTTCTTGTAAAGTACGACGCGCCGATTGTATTTTATGCAGGGGTACTCTGAATATTGTGTTATTGCGTTTATTGTATATTGTATATCGTATATTGATTCTTACCTGAGTAGACCTTGCACTAAAAATAGCGAACAAAGCAATAGAAAAGCCGTGCGTAACATCGTCGACCGGTCGAATGAAAAAGTCGGCGATTAATGATTTATAAATTGTTTATCGCGCGATATGACATTTAAGTAATAATAAATGATTTAAGCACACGAGTAGAATAAGCAAGAATAAGGATTGACAGTAATGACAATGTTGAAAAAATTAAAGCGAATTGTGAGTAATGAAATGCATGAATAATCGAAAGAAATTGTAATAAAAATGCCAGGATAATTGCAAACGCATAAATCACTACGTGATTTATATAAATATATATAATAATAATATATATAAAGTTTTAATTTTGGGTAATTTTTGCGTAATTTCTAACGATTAATTCAAAAATCCACGTCTACCAACTTAATTTTTGTTGATGAAATTATTACATGAAAGGGCATAATTTTAAATTTATGTGCATTTCGTCGTATAGTTTGTTGCAAACAAACTGGAGTTACTCAAAAATGACGTGCACGAAAAAATAAACGATTGCTTATCTAGCAAAGCAAACAATTTTGTTTATTTATCCATCGGAAATATTGCCCCATTTGATTTTCTTATCTTTGTGTACACGTAACCGATTTCGAATTCCACGAAAAGGACCGTTAAAATTATCGTTTTTGTACCATGCAAAAATATACAGAGTGGCGCATATATTTTAGTTTTAAATGATTTCACAAATTTCGCATCACACGATGATTTGTTCTATGAAATTTATGTTCATCGAAGTGCTATGTGTAAAAACTACGTTGCGAAGCGAAGTTTTCCATGAATTCTAAAAATACACCAAGTCAACGTTGTAGCTTTTGCACCTCATTTTACACTCAAATTTTCGTTCTATTATTATCGTCGAGAAGACAAAAATGTCCCGGAAAATCACAAGTCATTGTTCGTGATCGAGTGAGAATTACAAACGCACATTGCATAATTCAATTTCCGTTAGTTTTCCCGCCATAAGATGTTCAAGGAAAAAAATTAATTTCTCATCGTCAACGCAACGAAAATAAACGATCAAGTTCACCTTGGTGAAAGTGGGCCAATCAGAACGCGCACAGGCGCTTCCGTCTCTTGGCGCGATCCGCTTTGCACCCTCTCATTTCCCGTGAGTCTTTCATCGTGTCAGTGGTTTCGCGCGTCACTTCACACGCTCACACGCACACACAAATCAAATTTTAACGGAAAAAAACCGAAAACTTGTCCGAGATGGCAGACAACAAGGTGGAAAAAACGTGAGTACATTTTTATCGTTTTTCGGGGTTTTTCCACGTCTCCGGGAACTTTCCAAATGGGACGCTTTGTTTTGGCGGTATGGCGTCATCCGGAAAAGCCGGTAATAACGGTGCGCTAAAACACCGACCTTGAGTTTTCGCGCGATTATTAAAAATTTTCCACGTGCGATCCGACACGCAAACCGATAAAAATACGTGCGTTTGCGTCGCGCGACCTAAATAATATTTTTTTGCTCGATTTTCATTGGACGAATGTTTTATAAGTTTTGATTTTGATTTAGAAATGAAGAGGTCCCCGTTTGCGAAAAGGACAAGAAAGTCGAAAAAATCGATGAGGTAAAAGTTGATGAAAAAGAGGATAAATGCGAAAAGGATGTCGAAAATGGGGAAGTGAAAGACAATGAAGAGAATGGAAAAGAAGTCGTTGAAGAAAAAGGTAAATTTCGTTAATCAGGCTCATTTTGTGAATACATTCAAATGGCTTATGCATGACTATTTGAATCGGATTACAGATTTCTGTAACGGTCGATGTGATAAATTTAGTATTTTTTTTATATCAATTTGTTCCATTGTGTTGATTGTAATTTTTTAATTAATAATTAGTTAATTTTTTTAGAAAAGAAATGTATCACATATGATACAAAAATGTACATTATTTTGTTTTTGATAAAGTTTTATAATTTCTATGTAAATTATTTTTTTTCAGAGGAAAAATCATGTGTGAAAAGAAAATCTGCAGGTGGCGATGCACCTGATGGAACCCCAGCTGAAGAGGCGTCTCCTGAAAAGAAACAAAAATTGGAGGAGCCAGTCTCGGAAGCCGAACCAAAAGGCGCAACTGACGTTGCTGCCTAATTCACTGTACAAATTTTAAATCCTTCAAACAAACATAACGTAACGTTACGATGTCGCAAACCCCGATGGAATGACATGATGACAACAACAACAGTGTTTAGTTGAATGTTCATAGAAAAATTGCATTTATTTTAGTTTTGTGGTGATTCATGTCGGGGATCTTGTATTCGTCGACGTTCGTTCAAACCACGTACTTAGTTTATTTCTTATTCGTGTTGTGACCTAATATGTAAGATAAAGATACGTTTTATTATATATGTAAATGTGGTGAATCTCAGAACGGGCTCTGCCATGCGCTGCCGCCGTTTGTGTGGTTATCGCACGTGTTCATCGTATTGCATTTGCTTAAGCTTTTTTTTTATGCTGAAAACTAATGGGATTCACTGATGAGAAGCCCATGACTAACAGTATTTTCGTGACCGGTTCAAAATGAACTTACACTACATAGTACAAATTGTAATACATATTTCATTAACATACTGGTATATGGCAATAAAGAGTTAGTTTCCATTATTTGTCGTTTTAAAGATTTGTGTTGTTTTGACAATTTTCGTAACTTTAAAATTTATTAAACAGTGTAATGTTTATATGTATTGAAGACAACAGTTTTGTAGATTTTCCTCGTTTACGATCGCCTTAAGTGAAGGTTTACACCGCTTTATTTTAAATCTGGACCTTCCACTCGATTTTGATGAAAACATAACCTCAACTCTGCAGACTGTTTACAAACGTTTAACGCCTTATCACCCCTTATTTTACTAACGACAATGGTTCGTTTTGTTGCAATGCAAGTTTTCAATCAATTTTAGTAAGTGTAAATAAATAAATTTTTAAGACATCACATAATCTCAATTTGCGTAGAACGAGATAATTAATAAACGACTTATTTTTTTCATTTGTTGCAAAGAACTTACTTCATAGAACGAATTAACGATACCAAGCGCCTTGGGCAGTGGGTGCCTGTAAGAACGTTGCGATTAAATCGCTCGAATAAAAAACTTAACCTCTTTATACATTTTTAAACTTACACGTAAAGAAACACCAATTATCGTGTTTTGTATTGTTTTAGTAAATGCGCCGTTTCGAACTGTTGGATTTTGTGTTGGATTAGTTAGATAGTTTGAATTTCTTCGTTATTTATAACTTTTTACGTCGGCGTTATATTGGTAACCTTTGAGCGGCGACCAACTTAAATTTGATTTTTAAATTTTGCTTTTAATTTCGTCGATGAAATATTAATTAATTAGTTAATTAATTAAATGAGTTAAATCTATGGAATTGGGCGGCTTTGATTTTCTAACAAATGAAGTATTAAAATAATAAAATGGTGGTGAGTTCCTGTCGTGACGCTCCGCTTCGAATGTAAGTTAAATTAATTTCTTTATTGAAAAATGCACAAAAGTTCGAAATTTTGCAATTTGATCTTTAAATGGGATGCGTTTCGTGTATTGAAATGTTCGTGTTGATGCAAAAAATTCAAAAACGGCTTTCAAAATACATATGGCGATTCTTTGAGTTTCGAATGATTTTTTTCCGATAAAATAGTTACGGGATTTGAATGTTAGTTTGTGCGTTCGATCGTTGTTGTCTGTGATCTTATCAGTAATCGATAAAGTAATCTTTTGCGGGTCGTCGGGTTTTTGAAATTTTAAAAAGTTCGCCAGAATGCAGCGTCGATCGCAAGGTGCAGCACAATTCGTCCGTAAGGACGTGACATCTTCCGTGCGTTGTTGAAATCGTTAACACCACACAACATCGAAATGAAGTGAAAAAGCAATCGGTAGCCATTTTAACGTTTTCCGTCGAGTAAAAATCGACAAATTGTGCGTTGAAAATTCGCCCGACGCGTTAAAAGTTCGATGTCGTTGTTTGTGCTTTTGTCGGGGTGTTGTTTGTGCTATTAGCGGACGCAAAAACTCGTATAATGCACGTCAATGTGTGCGATTCGTGTTGACGTCTAACGAAACACTTTCCTCCCGTTAACATCCGCCACTCGCATCGGAATACGTTTCTGGGTGCTACGGGCGGTGTTACCAGCTTCAAACATAAGCCCTGGAAGGTGTAAAAGTCCAAACCATGGGCAACAATGCCGCTACGGCTAACAAAAAAGTCGATTCGGCTGAGAGCGTCAAGGAGTTTCTCGATCAGGCCAAGGAGGATTTCGAAGAGAAATGGAAGAAAAACCCCACGAACACGGCCGGATTGGATGACTTCGAACGCATAAAAACTTTAGGTACCGGATCGTTCGGGCGAGTCATGATAGTACAACACAAACCGACCAAAGAATACTATGCGATGAAGATCCTCGACAAACAAAAGGTCGTCAAACTCAAGCAGGTCGAACACACCCTTAACGAAAAACGAATCCTACAAGCGATAAATTTTCCCTTCTTGGTCAGTTTAAAGTTTCATTTCAAAGACAATTCAAATCTGTACATGGTGCTCGAATACGTGCCGGGCGGTGAGATGTTCTCGCATCTTCGGAAAGTGGGTCGTTTTTCCGAGCCGCATTCTAGATTCTACGCTGCACAAATCGTGCTCGCGTTCGAATACCTACACTACTTGGACTTGATCTATCGTGATTTGAAGCCGGAGAATCTCCTGATCGATTCTCAAGGTTACTTAAAAGTCACAGATTTCGGATTCGCCAAACGGGTCAAGGGGCGCACTTGGACGCTTTGTGGAACACCCGAGTATCTCGCGCCTGAAATCATCCTCAGCAAAGGATACAACAAGGCAGTCGATTGGTGGGCACTCGGCGTGTTGGTGTACGAGATGGCAGCAGGATATCCGCCCTTTTTCGCCGATCAACCCATACAAATATATGAGAAAATTGTCTCTGGTAAGGTACGATTCCCGTCGCATTTCGGATCGGATTTAAAGGACCTTCTTCGTAATCTACTGCAAGTCGACCTTACCAAACGATATGGTAATTTAAAAGCAGCTGTCAATGACATCAAAGGTCACAAATGGTTTGCGTCGACCGATTGGATTGCAATCTTCCAAAAGAAAATTGAGGCACCTTTCATACCGAAATGCCGGGGGCCCGGAGATACAAGTAACTTTGATGATTACGAAGAAGAAGCTCTGCGTATATCATCTACGGAGAAATGTGCAAAAGAGTTTGCGGAATTTTAGATTTTCCTTATTTACATTTGTTTGTAAGTAGCCTTGCCAGTTTTTTTTGTTAAATGAGCTGTCGACAGACTTCCAGCATCTGCTTATGAAATTTTTGCAACTCTGCACTTTCATCCTTTAATATAATAATAATAATAATATATTTAACTCGGAGTTTAATCAAAATTACTTAATATCTTTAACTTTTATAAGTTCCTATATGAAATAAGGAATTAAACTCGCCCTGTTCGACTGTGGTTAAGGTTTGAAAAATGTATCCAATTGATGGAATTTTAAAACTTGAAACTTGTTGACTAAACAATAAAATAAAACAATCCAGTGATAAAATTAAATTTGTTATTTCATCGTTGGTGAAATCTTAGTCTTTGAAGTGTTTGGTTTCTGAACTGAAACGGAAATACTTGCACCAATACAGTTCAAACTTCTATAAACAACAACAGTGTAAGCCTGTGATTCGCTGTTTTTGTTTTATATTTCAATTTTTGGAAATTAAATTTTATAAAATATAACAATAATAGTAGTTATTGTATATTTTTTTCAATTTGGAATTTTTTGACTATTCTATTTTTTTAAAAATTTTTGTATGAGGATAGTTACTTGTGTGGTAATAAAGCAGCACAAGGTGACAGCATGAATTTATGTAACGTGCACACTTTCACATACCTTTAAGTCCACTCCACCATATAGACATATTTTATTTTTTTAGGATTGAGTCTATGATTTATTTATCCTGTTGATCTTGTAACTCGCTCTATTAATTAAAAAATAAATAAATAAATATTAAAAATTCATTTGTTAATTGGATACAATTTTTACAAATTTTAAAATTTAGGAAATTGCAAAATTTTTATTTTTTAAAAACTCGTGGCTTTGAGGTCCAATCATTTAATTTAATTTTTTTTACGAATTAAAAATTGTATTGCACGGTTATCGAATTTGATCACCCCTTCGCGACAAACACATAAGAATCAAAAGTAACTAATCCGAAGTTTTAAATTTGCCAGTGTGTACATGATAAAATCGGCAGGCTCAAGCAAGTTTGTCTTATCCAAACAACAAAACAAAATATTTGTTTTACGCTCTTTATTTACATTTATTTTTTTCTAGTAAGTAAGTGCAGAGTTGCAAAGTTGAACAAAGCTGTAAAAATATGCATACAAATCATACCCTTTCTTTGCCCCCCCCCCCCCAACACCTCATACCTGTCGTACTTTGACGTAGCGAACTTCTATATTGCCTCATAGAATTTAAATCTTTTAAAGATGTATTGTACACTGTATCATTGAAGAATGAATGTAATTTTTAATTCTAACTAAAATGGCGGATTATGATGATTGATATTCAAATGTAAGGCGGTTATTTTCATGCAAGAGAATTGAATTTTTGCTGTGAATTGGAGTGTTAGAAATTTTGACGTCACATCTACGGTGGAAATAGTTTGAAATGGAATATTTCTGCTAATTTGTTGAATTTATAAATTTTCTTCGAATAACCGGTTTTGAGAATTATTCAATTTTTGTCGTTAGATTTGCGGCGAGCGGTTGGCCTTGAAGTACGTTAACGTAATATTTCTGTTAATTTCGGTGTTATGCTCTTTCGGTTCGGCGACGGATCCAAAAATAGCCGCCTCTAGACAATATTTGAATGTCGGTGACGTAACCTCGTAATAATGATAATAGTAATAGTTTCGTATTTTGTGCGAGATGAGTTACCACCGGTTTTTGAACGATGGGATTCATTTACGAAAATTTATCTCGCATGCAATGGAAATTTTCGAAAATTCGCCCCAATCGTTATGTATTTTTTTTTGTATAATTTGTATATTTTATGAGATTTATTTATTAGTTTTAAATTTGTATTTATTAGTATGTACAGGCTGTGCCAGATGGAGTGGACAAAATGGTAACTTTGTTTTGGCATACGTGTAAATATCGTCATAATTAACGTCGGTGTCGATATTCAAATTTATATAGTATATATATATTTTTGTTAATTACAGGTTGGATATTAATATTTTTTTCTTTTATAAAAATTTTATTCTAATTGAGACCTATGCACATAATTTGAAAAAAATGTTGATGTTGAAATTTGTTTGAAATCTCACTTTGATATACAGTGCGTACCAAATGTATGGAACCGGCCTTGTTATTTCAAAACTACTCAAGCTAGATCGATAAAATTTAATATGCATGCTATATACAAAGCCATCTATTATTTCCACAGTTTTGTTATTTTTTTAACTGACAAGGTCGGGAGCTGCACAGCCAACTTGATTTTTCTTAAATAGGAAGGGGGGTCAAATCGCATACCGTTTGAAAGGTATTTTCAAGTAGAATGCAGCGACATGCCGCTTGCCATAGTTATCTCTAAAGATAACTTCGCTTTTGTAAATTAAAGTTTGGGAGTAGGTATTAACTGGATAACTGAAGATCCACTTAGCATGGGGAACAATGAATTGTT